>JAAGAY010137212.1:0-19144 GCA_011801015.1 Ardeotis arabs | reverse complement strand
CCATAACGGTGGCTAAATTAGACCTAGGCATTCTTTTTTTTTTTTTTTTTCTTTTGGAAAGCAGCGTTTCTTCATGCAGGCTGGGGATTCTTGTGGTCTTCACAACTCCTTTATGCGTGCCTTGCAAAGTAACAAGCAACAACAGGTTGCTTTTCCTAGTTGCTTTCATCAGCAGGTGTTGATACAGCGTTACTTATGTATGCTGGGTAAATTTCAGCCACACTACTTGCTCTTTGCAGAAACACAGTCTAGAGGTTTATTGTATGGAATTACTTCATATCATCAACTTCTTGGCTCCTTACCTTACCACTACAATTGTTTTCTTCCATTTAAGTAAATGTGTTTCTCTGTTCTTATTTTGTTCTTCCTGGTTTAACACTCAATGAAACACCTATTTGAAATATTATTTACTGTAATATGTGTTTAAAATCATCTTGTGTAGGACACTGCTCACTAAGTCTACAGACTGCTTTTTTTTTTTTGTTTTATTGATCCTTTTATATTTGCTTCTGTTTAGTGGTTTCTCTAAACTTAGTATGTGTGGAAAAAAAAAAAAGCGAAGCCAGTAAAAGGAGAAGTGAATGTTTTTGGAAGTTTGGCATAAACTACAATCGTAAGAAATCGCAACCATATTTGATCAAGTTGGCAGGTTAGAAAGGCATTTGCATTTGCTGAACACTGAGAGTTCTTTCTTAAATTTTTCTGGGCACACTTACTATGTGTTGAATTCATTGTGTTCAGGAGGAAGTGCGGGCAGGGTGATAACTTCGTGGGTGATAACTTCGTATACTGATGCTAATCCCATTTCCCAGACAAAGGTAGGAATTAGTAGGGAACAGAAGAGGGCAAGACCAGGGAAGGAATTTTCCTGTAAAATAGTTGTGTCACAGTTATTGCTGGTACAGTATCTAAATCGTTTGACCTTGACTTCTGTGGTTTCTTTTGTGTACAAAGATTGCCAGCCTCTCTACCCTACTTTGTTTTGTGTTGAGTTTATGAACTCTCCACATGGGCAGCCAATGCTCAGAGTATATAAAGGGCTCTGTTTCTTTTCTCTTGCATTTTCAATGTAACTGCATAATTTAACTCATCCTGATAAAATTGGGTTAATATATTAACACTTTGCCTCCAGGGATTTTTTATTTGTTTGTTTAAATTTGGCCTGGTGTGATCAGCAGTCATGTGCTCACTCAACATATAATCTTCCGTGTTTTGTTTAAGCATGTTTTTAGTAATGGATTCTTCTGCTGATTTAACTGTATGAATACAAGATCTTAACTGGTGTAGTGTACTGGTATGAAAAGCTAGTAGCTGTGTGACATTTGTGTTTTGACGACAAGTGAAGCTGTGCGTGTGCCACATAAGCTCATTTACCCTCATGAGATGGACAGTGGTATAATTATACAGGTCTGTGTATACCTGTACATACAGAGGGCCATGCCCTCAGCCTATCTAATAAGTGATGATATATTTCTTCTTCAGAAAGTATAATGAAATTTAGGTCAGCTCTTTCTCATAACACTTGTTGTAAAACAAAACTTCTCACTTAAATACCATGTCACTTTATTAGATGTAGCTTCTTTCCTCTCTGCCCCCAAGTATGTCTTTTTTTAGTGCAGTTTTTCCCTTTGGCTCTAGTTTTTATCAGAGCCTGTTGCTTTGTACTTTTGTACCCAGATCTTCTGAAGGTCATATTTGGCTACTGTGCAGATCAAGCCTCTCCACCTCATTCCACTCCACACTGATAACACAATTTTACTTGCCTTAATGGTTATTTGGCACTTTGAAGTGTCCTAGTTTACCTTCTGTGTTCCTGTTTTCGTGTTGGAAGTTGAGCAGCAGTTGTAGAAATAGTTGCCTAGGTATAATACCATGAGTTTGAACTCCCCAAAAGAAACATTTTTATTTTTCAGAATAGCAAGCTATTAAAATACTTGTCTGTGCTTCGATCATAGTGATAAAACTTAGTGTCAGCTGAAAAGAATATTATTGAGATTGCTTGTAGTTATACTGTGTGAAGTATGTGAACATCCATGTCTCTCAGTGAGAGCTACAGGAAAAATGAAGCAAGATGTAAAGCCTTTTCAGTCTGTAGAGCTGTTTTCTATAGTCAGAAGCAAAGATGTCTTGACCGATCTTAAAGAGTAAGAGGGTGGCTTAGAATTTGAAAAGCATTGTCGTGCATGTCTTTCATCCTTTAAATGTGTTAGAAAGGTAAAATACTGCTGTAAACAGCCAAGTTCAGTACTTTTGAGGCCTGGAGTATTGCAGCTGAACTTCACTCTCAGATAGCACATTAAGTAACAGTTACAAAAAGTGACTGGATTATCATAGCATTTTCCTTAAATGTATGTGTAATCACAGTTTAATCATACAAGATCAAGTCACAATGCAGAGTCTCTAAACTCATGTGTAGTTTCTGGCATCTGTTTTATATTGTAGATGTGTATATGGAGTCATTACAGCCTGAATCTTCCGAGGCAAAGTGGAGTAAAATTTTTTCTTAGATTATTATTTGAGATTGATGACACGGGGAAAACAAAAATCAAGATTTCTGTAGCTGAGAACGAAAAGAGACAGTTGGAAGATGAGATAAGTGCCCAGCTTATGCATCTCACCAGCTGTTTCTATATTACTTTCTAAAAACTGCTGATTGCCAGTTCTTCTTATTTGTGAAGTTTGCTGTGTATTGAAACCACTTACACGTTGGCAAAAGCAAGTCCACTGTTCCCAACTTTAACAAGCAAAAGAACAAGGCATCTGTAACTGCTTTGTAGGTTTAAAGAAATTTGCAAGGTTGTACCTAGCAGAGCCCCCCTTGGTCTAAACATTTGGAAGAACTTAATGAGTTTCAATTTGTTACATTATATGCACAATTTGAAATTATTTCATGAGTCTTATAGACTCATAGTTTAGGTTGGAAGGTACCTTTAAAGGTCATCTAGTCCAACCCCTCTGCAAGGAGCAAGGACGTATTCAACTAGATCAGGTTGCTCAGAGCCCCTGCATGGGGTATCTACTACCTTTCTGGACAACCTGTTTCAATGTTTCACCACCTTCATCGTAAAAAAATTTCTTCCTTATGTCTAATCTAAATTTGCCCTCTTTTAGTTTGAAACCGTTTCGCTTTGTCCTGTCACAACAGGGCCTGCTAAAAAGTTTGTCCCCATCTTTCTTATAAGCCCCCTTTAAGTACTGAAAGGCAGCAATAAGGTTTCTAATCCAGACCTACCCTCTTCTAGTTTGAGGTCACTACCCCTTGTCCTATCACAAAGGGCCTGCTAAAGAGTTTCTCCCCATGTTTCCTGTCAGCCCCCTTTAGGCACTGGAAGGCCGCTCTAAGGTCTCCCCAGAGCCTTCTCTTCTCCAGGCTGAACAGCCCCAACTCTCTCAGCCTGTCCTCATAGGAGCGGTGCTCCAGCCCTCTGATCATCTTTGTGGCCCTCCTCTGGACTCGCTCCAGAGGTCCATGTCCTTCTTTCGTTAGGGGCTCCAGAGCTGGACGTGGTATTCCAGGTGGTGTCTCACCAGAGCAGAGTAGAGAGGCTGAATCACCTCCCTTGACCTACTGGCCATGCTGTTTTTAATGCAGTCTAGGATGCAGTTGGCTTTCTGGGCTGCAAGTGTGCATTGCTGGCTCGTGTTGATCTTCTTGTCCAGCAGTACCCCTAAGTCTTTCTCCTCAGGGCTGCTCTCAATCCATTCTCACCCAGCCTGTATTTGTGCCTGGGATTGCTCTGACCCATGTGCAGGATCTTGCACTTGGCCTGATTGGACCTCATGAGGTTCGCACGAGCCCACCTCTCCAGCCTGTCCAGGTCCCTCTGGATGACATCCCTTCCCTCCAGCTGCACCACACAGCTTGGTGTCGTTCGCGAACTTGCTGGGGGTGCACTCAATCCCACTGTCCGTGTTACTGACAAAGATTTTAAACAGTGCTAGTCTCTGTACTGACCCCTGAGGAATGCCACTCATCGCCGATCTGCATTTGGACGTTGAGCCGTTGACCATAACTCTACCTGCCCTTCCTTCCACCCTCTGTAGGCTCCCTTTTAGTGTTTGAGTTTGGCCAGGAGCTCCTTGTTCATGCATGCAGGCCTCCTGGTGTATTTGCCTGATTTCCTTGTTGTTGGGATGCATCGCTCCTGAGCTTGGAGGAGGGGATCCTTGAATATTAACCAGCTTTCTTGGGCCCCTCTTCCTTCCAGGGCTTTATCCCATGGTACTCTAACAAGCAGATCCCTGAAGAGGCCAAAGTCTGCTCTCCTGAAGTCCAGGGTAGTGAGCTTGCTCTGCACCGTCCTCCCTGCCCTAAGGATCTTGAACTCCACCATGTCATGGTCACTGCAGGCAAGGCTGCCCTTGAGCTTCACATTCCCCACCAGTTCCTCCTTGTGGTGAGGCATAGCACCTCTCCTCATTGGCTTCTTTGTCACTTGGAGAAGGAAGTTATCATCCACACATTCCAGGAGCCTCCTAGATTGCTTATGCCCTGCTGTGTTGTCCCTCCAGCAGATATTGAGGTGTTTAATTTCCCCCATGAGGACCAGGGCATGTGACTGTGAGGCTGCTTCTGTCTGTCTATAGAGGGCCTCATCTGCTCAGTCTTCCTGGTTGGATGGCCTGTAGCAGACTCCCACGATAATGTCAGTTGCCCCTGCTCTCCCTTTAATCCTGACCCATAAGCTCTTGGTTGGCTCCTTATCCATCCCTAGATGGAGCTCCATGCACTCCAGCTGGTCAACACCATCTGGAGGGCCACACCCCTTCCAGTCATAGGAGACATCCCACCATGTCTCTGTGATGCCAGTAAGGCCACAGCCCTACAGGTGTGCACACATCCCTAACTCCTCTTGTTTGTTCCCTATGCAATGTGTGTTGGCATAGAGGCATTTAAGTTGGGACCCCGATGAAGCCGTCTTGCTGTCTGGAGCAGCTGGAATTCCTTTGTGCTGCACTTCAGGTGCTCTCCTGCTGACCTGTGATCCTTCTCCAGGCTCTGGGCATCAGTTGCTGGGATTGGCATCCAACTGGTAGGAGTGGGATGGATCGAGGTTCCCCTCCTCCGGCAACTTCAGTTTAAGGCCCTCTTCACCAGCTTGGCAAGCCTGTGACCGAAGATGTTCTTCCCCTTCTTTGACAGGTGGACCCCATCAGCCCCCTGTAGACCAGGTTTTCCAAAGCAAGTCCCGTGGTCTTAAGAAGGCGAACCCCTGGCTGTGGCATATTTTCTCAGGGACAAGAGCCATTGAGAGGTCCCTATGTGAGTGAAATACAAATGCTAAAGGGCAGAGAAAATAGCGTAGATGGTTGCTTTTTGGTATGGGAGTGGAGGGAGTACTTTTATAATTAGCAGGCTGAATTTCCAAATTTACTTTATTTGAAAACAGACTTTAACAGTGAGCTGGAAAATGGATATAGCTTGCTTTGTTGCACTTGAAGTGGGTATGGTTTTATCAACTAGCCTGAAATTGCATTTTCTTTTCAGAATCTTTTCTCGTAATATTAAGTACTATCAAAATACAACAAGTTACTCCCAGCATTTCTGTAGTTGTCCACATGGCTGCATAACTGTACTAGATGTTATTTTCTGTTGTTTGGTGCTGACTGAAATAAACAGAAGGTGAGTCTGATCTAAAGTAAGAAGGTACTGTTGGGAGGGTAAACATGACTCAATCTGCCCTTACTGTGGCATCAGCTTACGGCCGTCCAGTATGATCTGACTTCCTGAAATAAAGATTACCTAGTTTGTTTACATAAATTGGTGGTATCTTGGGTTGCTGCTAGAAGAATAGTTCTTGGGTTTATAAACTCAAAAGTTACAAAGTAAAATTTAGTAACACACTAGAGAAGATAGTGTTTCCTGGATGTATTTTAGTAGTAAAAAAAAAAAGGGTATATGACTCAACTGTTGTCTGTCTTGCTTTGTGAGGATGAAGGTAGAAAAATACATCTTTGAATGTTTCTTCTTCTGAGTTTAGGATTAATACAATTTCACACTTTTTGTGGTACGCTTAAATTTGAAAGTACTTGCTTTTGACTCTTAACAACAATGGACTTGAAGTTCAGTTGCATTTATATTTTGTATTTTTTTAAAAAAACAAAACTCTTTCAATTATGCCAGACTCTTATTTTACTACTTTTTGGATCTTTGGGATCCATTTTTGGTCTTCATGCAGTATTTTAAAGTTTAGTTCTTGCTCACATGAATACTAGTAGTGGAAAGTGATGACTTCAATTTCTTTGAAGCTTATTTCTCCAAGAAGGTAGAATCTGTACTTTTTAACCACCTATTTTCTCTTGTAATGACTTGTATTGTTCTAGGGGTTTTTAATATCTCCCTGAATAAATATGCTTTATACTTGTTAATGGCTCAAATTTTGAGAGCAGCATTGAAAGTCACATTTGACTTATTTGACTGACATTTTTCGGGTTGTTTTTAAATGTGTGACATTGCTAGTTATGTGAAAGCTTGTAAAAGGCAAACCAGACATGGCAGTGACTAAATTTACCTGTGTATCAACAAATACCATAACTACTTGAAACAGTTTAAATGTAAAAGTTTACCTGTCACGTGCTCTATTTACTGGGTCTTTTTTTCCATGCTTGGCCAGTGAAAACAAGCATATTCAATTTGCTAGTTAACATTGTGCTGTTTGAGATTCAAGCGAGGTTCAGGTTTAAAAGGAAATCCTTACGAAATAGCTGTGGCAAGCACCAGCTCGTGTTTACTGCCAAGCTGAATGTCAAGTGTGAGCGTTTCAGCTCTGTGGAGGATTACTTGCCTACAAAGCAGGGTGTCCTGGGTTAGGTGGTGGCACTGTTTCCTTTGACGCTTGATGGGAAACCTGATAAGTTATTCTCATGTAAGGCTGGGTTGTGGTATATGTAGTGCACTTGGCTATTTTCAGTTAGCTTCTAGGGAGAATAGTCGTTGATTTGCACCCTCTTTATTTGCAGGTAGGCTGAAGGAGTCAGTCTTTAGTGCTCTTGTCTGGCCATTAACATTATAAAGTCTTTTCTTATTCACGTACTCCCATCTCTCCTGTGGCTTTTCCTCAGCTTTTGTGCCCGCTGTCCTTTTAGATTTACCCTGAGAAAATATCTTCCCCCTTTTAAAAGTGGAATGAAGGAGTTGGTATTTTAAAAAAAGGAAACATTCCAGAAATGTACAAGTACATTTTATTCTTTTCTTGATCTTTGCAACGTGTTTTTCTCTTTCCACTTCTTTGGAACCTTTCTGTTTCACACTCTCAAATTTCTTGGTATTGCTACTTCTCCGGTTTTTAATGCATTATCTCAAAGTCTAGCTTGTAAAAATATATCAGGATTGTAACTTATAAAGGAGTTGCAGGTTTTTGTACCTAAAAAGAAAGATCTCCATTCAGTGAAGCTTCTGTAGCATAGTCTTGTCTGTCAGCCTTGCTAAGCAGATTTTTTCAAGTTAGAAAAGGCACACTTAAGCTGCAGTTAGTAGTGCAAAACTGAAAAAGTTAAGTCCTTTTGAGTAGCAGTTTTCAGATGAGGGAAAGAGATAACTGTACTTTTTACTTGAAACATATCTTAAGTTGTGTTTTACTAATATCACTGTTGATCTGGACATGTGTATTCATGTGTGTGTTCACAAGGCTGTCAGTTTTCTCTTCTGTATATAATCAAAACAATTCCTTAAATTACTTGACTTTCACTCTATGGGAGGCTAATCAAAAGATGAGGAGGAATACTCCTACTTTTCAATAGAAATATTTATCTTTCAGTCATAAAATCGTACACAGGCACATTTACTACAGTGCTACAAGTAGCCAAAACTGCTTTTCTAGGATTCGTATATAGTTTTCTCTGTTATGCTAGTGACAGACTGTAAATGTGTATGGAAACTGGGTCTTTGGGTAGCTAAATGTGATGGTTGTATGGAAACCAATCTTGGATATTGTTCTTGCCTCAAGCAGGCTGAGGAAATGGATACGATTTTGGTGATTTAAGGGTGAGGGGAAGCATTTAGCTTTAAGGGTAGAGCTTTGGCAGAAGCTTGTCTCATAGGATGTGTCATGCTGTTGCTGGGTGATGTTTTTTTCTTTTGCCAGAAGTGTGATTTATGTTTGGTTACTCCTTATGTAATATTTGCATGTGAATTGCAGTAAAGCCATTGCTTACATCTTTTTTTTTTTTTTTTTTTTTTTTTTTTAGTTGCACCATATAAAATCGTTTTAAACTTGTATCTGTTAAGTGATGGTTTAACTTGTCTTAAAATCTTAAGGCCTTTACTGCTCTCTGTCTGGATAATGGAATCCTTTCTTGCTTGGCATATTAAGTCCTTTTTGGTTTGTTCCGTTCTGTGACAACCAATATATTTGCTTATTATAACAAGTAACAACCACTATATTTGCCAAGTAGATTTCTTTTTCTGAAAGCTATGAACAGAAGTACTCATGGAACCGTTGTGATTTTAATCCTGTGGTGACTTCCTTTACTGTTAAATCTCACTAAAAGTGAGATTTATTTAACTTCATTTAAAATCCTAGTTATGACAAGACTTGAAAATTGGTGGGATTTGTTTCTTTTTAGTTTCTTTTTAATTTTTTTGTTGTTGTTGTGAGGAGAGACAGTAAAAGCTGTAGCAACTTCAGGCCTAGCAGTGCATAAAGGATTTGTTTCTTGTCCTCCATATTTGCAAATCTAGTTACTGCTCTTAAGTGTTTGGAATATAGTCAAATCACTTCATAGGTGTATTTAATCATTTAAAATATGAGTATATTTAATCAGTTAAAACATATTCCAGGAAAAATATTTTTTACATTGGTTCAAGTCTTTAATTACTGCCTTGTTATTCTGGGGCTTAGCTGCTTTAGCTCTGTACTTGGAAACTTCTTGTAGGAGACAGGGAAGTCTGGTCTTGATTTTGCACTTAATAGGACACATCTGAGTCATGCATTTTTCTCTGAGTTACTCAAACATATTAAAGAAGGAGAAGTAGTGTATTGATGTGGAGAAAGATGGAGTTCAGTTGGGAGGGGGATGTCAGAAAGATGCTTCAGCCTCCCTTTCAGTATCTATCTGAGCTGAATGAGAAAGGGAAGACAAAAGGCCCCACAGTCTCTTCATGGATGGTAGTCATTTAACAGGTAAAGATGGACTGGGAAATTATGCATGAAGAGTCTTTAAGTACATAAAAATTACACCCTAACAGAATTGTTGAAAGGAATTGTTGCAGAAAATCACATAAAAGCGTCGCCTCCCTTCTGGTTTTCTGCACTGTGTGTTAAACAAGGAACAGGCCAGCTTGTTTTGACAGTATTAGATGCTTCTTGTTTGGCTGACTTCATTGTACTGAAGTTAGTCTGCTTGTTAAAAATGTGCTGATAAACTTTAAATTAAGTATTTAGGACTCAGGAAGTCCTAAATCCGTCTGATTTTTCTGAAGTGCTCTGATGACACAACTTCACAACATGAGGGTGAACATATGTATGTCCCTTTGACTTGTGTTTTCCTTGAAAAATGTCAGAAGTGGTAAAGTTTTGAGGGTTTTTCTTGTTTGTTTGTTTTGGAAGTTCTTTTTGATATAAACCTTTACCTATGTTCTGGTTTACAATACTGTTTCAAAGCGTGGCATGTTGAGTATTTTGAACAAAAAAAAAGTCTTAGTTTCTATTATAGAAAAAGCTATTCCATGAGATCACTTAGAAACAGACATTGAATTACATAGAATTGTAAACCAAACATATATTCTGCCCCCCCATATAGAATGAGTGTGGTTTGGAATTTATTTCATACTTAGTTAAGCTTTTTCTATCCCGCTCACCCCCATCTCATACTGGTGATTGTTGCAAGTCTACTGAGAATTGACCAATTTTAGACTCCTTTCGTCTGCTGGCACTGACAAATGCATGGTTTCAGGTATCCATACTCATTAAAAATAAGTACGCTGTTCATATTCTTCCTCACTAGTTTGTGGTGAGGGGGCTGTTCCTGTGAATCTTTTGTGGATACGTTTGAGTTGCCAGCTAAGTACCTAACTAAGGCAATATTGCTGTTGTGGTGTCGTCCTTTCTGAGCTGCCTCTGGTACTTCTGTGGCAGGGCAGTGAGCCAGTTCAGAGAGCTGATGCAGACAGTGACTGATGGCTTTTTTGGGGAGAGGAGGCTGTTCTCTGCCAGTTAATTCCTGAACTAGCTTGCTTAGGGTTCAGATGAGCACTGCAGGTGCAGCAAGGGCAACTAGTAAGACTGTATAGGCTTTTATAGTGTGAGCAGTAGGACTGCACCTTTTGGAGACTACAGTGTCTAACTTCTCCTCCTCAGCACGAGCCTTTCTTGTATTGCCTTTGAATGCTGCTTGTTTGCAGAAATGGTACACTGAGCTTAGGACCAGAATCGTACCAAAAGTTCATGTGTGCCTGAATAAAGAATCAGACGGGTAAATACAGTAACTGTCCACACTCTAGCTGTTTTCTGTTCAGCTGATTTACTGTAGAGAGTAACTTCTGGTGGATATCTTATTCAGCTCGTACAGCCTCTTTCAACTCATGTAGCCATTCAGCATCTACAGCATCCATATAGTAAGGAGCTCCACAGCTTAATTGCACACTGTGTAAAGAACGACCTCCTGTAATTTATTTTGATCCTGCTTGCCAACCTTGTTTGGTGTGTGTTCCCCCCGCACCTGTCATTTCTCTACAACCTAAAGTGTCCTAGTTAGCTGCGTTGATCCTTATGTGAAACTTATTTTGCTACTTAATATTTCTTGCCTTACTTTGAAGCTTTTTTAAAGCCTTCTGTATTCTCTTTTGAGATAGGAATGGGTAGGTAGCAAAACAACATGCAGTTTTATATACGTGGGGTTGTGCTATGGTTTTGAGAAGTTAACACTCTGCTTTGTTTTATCTTAGTACTCTCCTAATATTTAATGTGCTTTCTTGGCCATTGTGATGAACATTGAAGTGATTTTTCATTAAAACATCTACCATAATAACACAGTCTTGCTCTTGGGTGGTAATTGTCAGCTTGAAGGCCATCATGTTAAATGTTTAGATTGTTTTGTTCCCCAAGTACTGCTGCACACTTGTCTATGCTGAATTCTGTCATTCACTGTCATAAATCCTTTCTACAGTTCTTGACAGTTGGCACTTTATGACAAGAAAAAAAAATCAGTATCATAACAAAATGTTGTTGTCTCGTTGCTTGAAAACATTCATGAATGTATCTATACTGTGCGTCTCAGGTCAAAGTGTTGTGAAATACCGTAATGGGAACTGATGTTTTAGTTCTGTGTTTGACCATTTGGACACTAAAACCACTAAAGGACATTCTCTCTGTCTGCTTTGTTTCTCTTAAGGCTTTTGTGATTTCCTATGCAAGGAACTTTGTTAAAAGTATTTCAGAGAATTTGGAATAGATGTGTGAGGCAGTACTATTTTATAAAGTGTTTATTCTTCCTTATAAGAGGAAGAGTATCTACAAGTCTGCTAATTCTGTTCCAGTTGACCTACATATTTGCTGCATTAAGCTAACAGATTCTCAAACAGGAATTATTAAAATAAATTTGGTGGGAAGGCAAAATCTACTTCCAAAATATAAATCAATCTCAGCTGTTGTTGATGAGGGGAAAAAAATTCAGTCCCATTATCAATAACTGCTTTGGAGCAGCTGTAACCAAACTGTCCGAAATGGGACATTGGCCTGTTTGTGTTGCAGAGCCTTAAACAAAGTTAGGCATGCAGCTTTGGAACTAAAAATGTAGGCCACTTAACCTGACTTAAGTTTTTTATGTAGTTCCTGGGGAGTGAAACAAATCTAAGTGGGATTCACAGACTTTTTAACTAAAAAAAAAAAAACCTGAAGAGGAATATATAGGGTTTTTTTTTTTTTTTTTTTTTTCTTTGTTAGCCAGCCTGGCTCTTGAGATAGGTGCCCAAGTGTAACTAGGAATGGCACTTCATAGCTTTCTTGAAGCCTATTACTTGTTTCTGTATACTATGGAGTGCTTTACTTTTCTCTTTACAGCATGACTGATGTCATTGTGTTTCCCCACCAGCTTCTCACTTTCTCAGGAAGTAGGCAATCTCAGGTTTCCTGGACTGGAGAAGAGTGCCCTAGGCCCTGAAGTGCAGCTAGTCCACTCTTCTGCTTATATTGAAGCTGTGCCATTATAATGGATAAAATAAGGCAGAAGTAAGTGAGCAAAGGGAGCCTGACTGTAGTGCAATGAGATAAGCTATGTTCCAGAGCGTGGAAGAAATATGATTTTCAATCTCTGTGTAGAATTCTGCCGATGAGTCACATCTTAGCTGTTGATTAAAGGAAGAGAGATGACCCAAAACCCTTGGCTTTCTACTTGCTGAGGGACTGCAGCATGATGATTAGTCTGTTACAGAATCTGTGGATGCCTTAACAGACATCTGTTTTATTGCTGTGCTTCGTGCTGAACTTGGTATTGTGTGTTTTATACAAGGAGTGCTCTAAATGGACTGAGTCTTTCAGAGAACTTCAGCATAGGGATACCTATGTAGAAATATCAGATGGTGCTGGGTTATTGAGCCTTCCAGTGTGGGCAAAGGCAGTGCCAGATATTTGCATTAATACAAACAAGATTGGCTAGATGACCAGGCAAGGATTTTTCTCAATTTTATCCATTAGAACACCTGTTTCTCACCTTCATGTTTCTCTATAAATACTGATGCAGTTCTGTATCTGTAGATCAAGGCATAACTAGCCTTAGTTCTGTCATATAGATTAAAAAAAAGGGCTAAATTTACTTATTTAATCAAATAAGAAAGAGTAACTATGTTTGGGCCATTCTCTGCTGACATAAAGGCTAGAAGAGCACAGGCTAGTCATATTCCCCCCTTTGACAGTTTTAGAGTGAAATGTCTGGATATTGTTATAGACTCTCTATTTTGTATCCTCTTGCAAAATGAAAACTTGTCTTTAAATGCAGAGTGTAATATCTTCTGTGATACTATGTAAGAAGGAAATATTTTCTGTCTTACCCTCTGAAAATAATAGTTGAAGATCCTTTGTGGTATATCTTTTATAGCATGGGACATAAAGTTTCTATTTATTTTTTTGGTTTGATGACACAAAATGGCTAGATGTTTTGGTTACAAGCTCTAATTCTGAGAGAGGAGGAGAGATAAAGCAGGTACAGTATTAATTACTTATTTCTGACTAAAGAGAGTGTTTTCCGTTTTAATGTGTTTCATTGTTTTTGTCATTAGGTTGTTGAAGACTATGCTGGAAGATGGCAGGTTCCTTTGCCTCAACTTCAGGTGCTTCAGACTGCTCTCTGTTGTTTCACGTCTGCCTGTGTATCGTTCCCAGCTGAATGTGAGCACGTACAATATGTATTGAGTAGCCTAGCTTTGTAAGTACATCTTATTTTTTCTTATTACTTCCTTTACAATGTCGACTGTGTTACTTTTATAATAGCAATAGGGTCTCAGAGATCCTCAGAGCTTTTAAGAGTGGTTTTACCAGATGACTTATCTACGTGGAACCAAGAATTGCTGACTGAGGCCACAAAAATTAGGATTTAGTTTAGTCTTTTAATGTCGTTGTTGGATACTGAAGTCTGGTATTACAATGTTGTGTCATAAGGGTTTTCTGGCAAAATGCATAATTGAATGCAGTAAGTGATCACCATACAGAGTTCTCTTTGGAAAATCTTATTTTGCGGTATTTGAAGACCAACCTTTGACTGCATGTAATTGTAAATAAAAGTTATCTAAAGTCTTTACTGGTCTACCTCCAGTGATGTAATAAGCTAAGTATTTGTTAAGATAAATTTCCTGTAGTGTTTAATAAATGAGTCTATTTTAAAATTGATTTTTATGTTTGAGTCGTCAAAATGCTTATGGGAATGAATTGTTATACAGTTAACTGACCAAAAGTCGTATTCAACTTAGCAGAGAACTGCAGAATGTTAGATCGTGAATCTTGCTATAATCTCGGTTTCCTTGATGCATTGATGGTTTTCCCACATGAAGGCTGAAAGTGTCAGGGTAATGATCAGTAGTTAAGTAAAAGTATCTTTTTCTTTTTTTTTTTTTTTTCTTGTTTTAAAAACCTGCTTTTCGGATTTCAAAACCTCAATGTTGAATGGAAGGGAAAAAAAGTTTAAGTGAGTTAGATATACTTAGCCAAGATGCAGTGTACTTGATCTTCTCTCGGCAAACAAGACAAAAACCGAAATGACTTTATTGCATATTTGGTTTGAGTAAATCAGATTTATTTCTCCAGCTGGTTAAACTGCTTTCTTGTTGAGCACTGCTTTCAAATGCTGCTCAATATCTCAGTTCAGATTTTTTGTGTGGAAAAATCAGTTCAGAATTTTGTGTTCTCACCTCATCTAGTTATCTGAAGTGAATGCTCTCCTAGTCTTCCTCTCTTAGGTTACTTGGTCAGAAGGACTGGGTCTCTTGTCCTTTCTACTGTTTGTGAGCTATTAGTACTGATTGCATAGGAGTCAAGGCTTTATTCTATATGGTTACAGAGTGTCTATTATCTTTAAGTGTTGGTGAAACTTCACAAAAGATATTTACTTTTTGTGTGTGAAACTATGACATGGGACTGTTTATGGAGTAAAAAGATCCTGATTTTTAAAACTGAAATGCTTAGGCATCAGAGAATGACTAGCAGTTGCATCAAAATATGGTGACCTCCTCCCCCCCCCCCCCCGCCACTAGTTTTTAGAAAAAAAAAATAAAGTTCAAACCATACCTTTATATACTTTTAAATATCAAAGCTTGGGAGGAAACAAGCTAGAAATTCAGGTATTTGTTGTATGTAGGGTGGTCACTTCCCGGTGATCTAGAAGTGAATTGATTGCTGAGTTCCTGTCACCTTTGTCTATCTTGGGTTTTGGAGCAGGGTTTACTCGCTGAGATTTTCTTCCATTCTAGAATGCCGGCTTATTTTTTTTCTGACTCTTGACTGGCATAGTTTTGCACATGATATCATAAAGGGATTCTGGGACTTAGTATCTGCGGTTACCTGGGAAACCTTGCTTGAATCTCATTTTTTGAAAATGTGGTGTATATTAAGTCTTGGAGAGCAAAAATCTGCTTGATGGTATTGTCATACTCGAGTAAGATTTCCTTGGTAACCAGACAATAAACTATTAACAGTAGTGACTGTTGCATTTCCTATACTTACTAGCCTTCCTGTTCATCACAAGTGAAGCAGCGTCTGTACTACCATTAATATCAGGGAGTTTTAATAGTGGTGCCAGCAGACTGGTGTTCTTAAGCGATCTTCTGATGCCAGTAATATCAAAGTAGTGATGTGATAAATCTAGGAGCACCATTATTATAAACAAGTGGAGGTAAATGTGGATATGCAATACTGCAGACTGATTTAAGTTAACAGGGCTAAGCTGGAATTAACTATAATAATTTTAACTGAAGGGAGACTGGTGATGAGGAAACACAGATATTTTGATAGTTTCCTTTATTAATCAGGTAAGAATGTGGAGCAGGTGCATTGATAGGGAAGAAAACTGTAGTTTACACTTATTCACTATTAATTTCTACTTTTTTTTTTTCCCAAGATTCTATTCTCTTTAAATCAGTCAGAGCAAGTAGAAATGGAGGCATGCATCATTTGCTATAATTAGTTTTGTCTCATTATTTAAGTTCTGGTTTGGCTACTTTCCAGATCATGACATGACTCATACTTGACCTTTCCTGAGAGTCAAGTATGCTGCAAAACTTTGTTTATCAACATGAAATGAGATAATGTTTTTCAGAATTAGGTACTTATTTGGGTGCTGTTGTTTTTTTTTCATTCCATATTTGAGTTGAGATTCAAGGACCTAATCTGGAGGAAAATTCTGTCATTAAACATAATGAATGTGTATCTTAAATTTTTAGGTCTGTTTTTGGCAGAGCTTATCACTGGTTAGGAAAAAATTACTACAGCGTAATGTAAAGGAAGCCTAATTTTATGATAGGTACGTCTGCACTATTCCCATACAAACCTTTATTTTGTTTATGTGAGTATTAAGGTCTCTTAATGCACAATATTTCTGAAAATGTTATTTAGAGTAAAATTTGTCTTAAGTCTGCCCTTTAACTTCTTTTGAATTAGCTTTTTTGAAAATGAAGCATTTTGTATGCACTTTGGATGTTAACTTCAAGTGTATTGAAGATTTATCTCAAATTTGAGGATAACTGCAGTGAAATTAATTGTTCTACAAAACAATTCCTTGTCCAGCTGTTCATGAAAATCTGCCTTTTGTTTTAAGAGTTGTCACAACTAAAGACTAAATGCTGTAGTCAGGAAAGAAATTTCCATCAACAAGACCTTGAGTCAAAAATCTGTAGATTGGAGGAAGAGTGCTGGAACCTCTTTCAGGAGTCGTCTTCCACTTTCTCCCTCTCTGGCTCCTTATTCTCCCTGTTCATTTGGAAAAAATGTCCAGAATAATCTTAAAGAAAATTATTCATACTTTTCTTCTGTTACGAGACCAAGACCTTTGCTGTTCATTCCTGTTTCTAAATGCCCTAGATGCATGGTTTTTCTTCCAGTACTGTCTTTCCCTCTGAGAGTTGCTCAGTAATTGCCTATTGCTCATGACTTTCTCAACCAGCAATTGCAGATTATATTTGTGCACTACTTCATAGTTACCTCTTCCAAACAGAAATTAAATTTCTCAGAATCTTAAGACAGAGCAATAGCAGGTGCACTGGAGCTGACTGCAGATCCATGGGATCTGGCTACTTGGTTTTTGATTGAGTTGACTGAGTTGCAAGTATTATCTGGAAGTATACTTCTGTAAGTGAAGACCTAAATTAACTTGAGCTCTGCAAAGCTACTTTTTACCAACGTCTCTGATTCTACTATCGGGATTATTTGTGTCAGTCACTGTATTAAAAAGAAATAAAATGCTAGACAAGTATTTTAAGATGATGGAACACATGGAGACCAGAGGTAGTTTCAATCTAGGCTGCAGTTGGAAGGATTAGTCTTGCTTTCTCCCTTACCTGCAACCTCTTTTGAGGCAACACTTGTAAATTCATGCTGCCACACATAGATCTGATTTGCTTAAAAACTTGGTGGTGGTAAACAGTTTTATCAATTCATTTGAACGCCATGCAGAAGATGAATGTAGTTCCATTTGCATATTTGCACAAAAGGTATCTATTTGAAAATAATATTTAAAGTCTTTTTTAGAAATATGAAATTAATTATGAATTATGAAATTAATAGCAAAAGGCTTGTATTTTGAAATACAAAATTAATAGTGCCTTTAAACCTACATCTTCATAGAGAGACTTTGGTTAGTGTTAGACAAGATAGACTGAAATAGAATAAAATGTGTTAATAGAAAGTGCTTATCGTACTTGAAAATACAAATTGTTGGGAATCTGCATTCAAGTGAAGTTACTGTTCTTAGATGTAACTCCTTATATACACTGTGCATACTGTAGTAATTTCTAATTTCACAGTTGTCCTCTTTCTTCTTCGAAATTGCTGCATATCTGATAAGTGCTTGGCTTTTGAGAAAGGTTCTCTTTTGTAATGGTGAATAAAAACAGCAGTATGGAGGAAGTAAGAGTTCTTCAGGAAAAAGATCAGGCAGGTACTGTGAGTCTAAATGTCCTGAACTTATGAAAAAGCTGCATCAGAAGAGATTTTAAGTTCTGTTTAAGTATAATCTGGTTTATTGCTGGTTTGGTTTTGTTAGCTTATCTATAGCTGTATTGTATTTGCGACTTCATACCTGGTGAAAAATGGGCTTGAGATGTCTGTGGGAAAGTCTAACTGCAAAAATTTAGCACAAAATATCAGTTTTGGAAAGAAGAGTTTCATTTAGAGTGTGTGAGCATTAGCCAAACTTTTTTGAGCAACTTTGGCATAGGCACAGGTCTAGAACTTATGAAAGTCCTAATTTTGGTTTTAGTGCTGTGAAAAGTAATAGAGTAGTTTAATTTTTTGAGTGAACATTTTTTGTTTGGTTGACTTGTCACTACTTCTGTTTTTTAGGAGTTTTTTTGAATTGCTGCTGTTCTTCGGAAAGGATGAGTTCTATGAAGATCCTTTGAAAGACATTTTAGGTTCAATCCAGGTAGTGTTGCTTACTTTCATATAAACTTCTAATATTATTTGTCATGTACACGTAAAGACAGTTTTTGTGGATATATAACCTGGAGGAAATGTACCATTACAGTAAAAGAAGATAGCTGCTTTATTTATATTTCTGTCCAAAGGGGAAAAAAAAAAAGCATATTTGAAGGGAAAGCCATTTATTCGTATGTTTATTATCAGTATTACTATTTGAATCTACTTGGACTAAGTAAAATGTATTTCTCTTTGTAATACCAATCTTGTTAAAGACTTACTTTGTGAATTTCCTATATAGAAGAAAGAAGCTTTGCTTGTTTATATCTAATTAGAACTTAATGTCATCCAGTGTTGTGTACCAGCTTATGACACGAAACCGCAAGTTTCCCTTTGTGGTTTTAAACAGTGAATTTGAAATTGAAGCTCTATCAATGAACTCTTCAGGTCAGCATAAATTTGCATTTTTTAAAAGTTTTGTACTCTTGCCTAGACTGGGGCAAGGTTTTGTATGGCTGTATACAACTGCATGCAATAAATGATCCTGGATTTAAAAACTTGCCTTTTTTTGTCAGGTAAGTCTTTTTGATCTGAACTGATTTTGAGAGTTGAGTTCACTGCATGGGAACACAAGCACTTGTGCCGTCATGAGAGGAAACTTTGTTGTAGGGAAAGAAAGGACAAAAACCAGTTGTTTCTTCTGTTAATAACTAATCATGGAACTGCAGTTTGAAAAATAGCTAGCCCTTTGTTATTTTTCTGTTGATACCTGTTTGTTACTGCTGCTGCAAATTAATGTGTCAGTATTATTTACCTTAATTATCAAACCAGCAGCGATTACATGCTTGATTAGAATTGGTGGAAGAATGGGGTCAAGGAGTGGCTTAGCAGCCTCAGGAATGGATAGGGTCTCTTGTATAAGAGTAATGGGACAAAAGCACAATAAGTGCTTTTCAAAAACAGTCTATGAACAAGAAAGAATTTAGGAAAAAGTGTGATGTATAATACTTTCTTCTCTGTGCTTTTGTATTACAATTCTCAATTGCCTTGGCTCTTGAACAAAGAATGTATTAAAATATATCTTTACA
>JAAGAY010137211.1:19261-40166 GCA_011801015.1 Ardeotis arabs | reverse complement strand
TAACACCTCACACTGACGCAGGAGAAATAAAAGCCCTTCACGTTCCGGGTGCTACCTCCGCTCCGACCCTCCCCTTCCCGCAGAGCGCAGGACAGCCCGTCCCTGGGGACCGCCAGCTTGGGACGCCCGCCTGCCGTGCTGTGCTGCTGGCAGTTCCATTGGCGTGACCCAGGCCAGCCTGCCTGCAATTTTCTGCTCAGGCCAGGCATTTGCTCCTCTCTTTTAACCAGGTGGAATTTGTTTTCTCAGTACATGCTACCTTTTACTGCTTTCGTGGCTCTATGGAAAGATGCACATTTCTTTTAGTTGGGTTTGTTTGGATTGAGGGGAAGGGTGATACTGCTTTGAAGAGACCAGTGACATTTTGGACGGTCCACTGCAAATTTAACAGGAACACAACTCAATTACATCCATACAGACCTGCTCAGCCTTCTGAAAAGCAAACACTTATTTGCCCCACTTGTTACCGAGGCAGAATACAAGCAGCCGCCTCCCAAACCTTTCAGAAAGCTTGTATTTCCCTGCACGACTTTTAAAACGCTGTTCTCCACTGCCCACGTTACTTGAGCTTTTGTTATGTTCCAGCAGAAAGCTGGGAATTCAGCAAGCCGCATTCCTCCACAAGCCACCACAACTGTCAAACTTGTGAGTGAGCAGCGGGAATTCTTTACAAAGTGGAAACCTTTGGTTAGTTCTCATTCCATTTGCAATGGTTCAGATAATGTTCACCATTCAACGCAAAACTTGGGTAAAGATACAGTGCTTTATAAAAAAAAAACAAAATAATCAGGCTTTTCTCCCCTTTGTACCACGGTGCAGCTGTTAAAGCTGACGCGCTCCTCACAGCAGAGTCACATGCAATAATAATTCTGCATGTGAGCTGGCCTGAACGCAATGTAGAATTTTCTTGAATTGCTTTACTAGCCTAGCTCTCAACGTGCTGCAATAAGCAGCTTCTGGACAAGAGCTGAAATACGAGCTCCGCGATTCTCTTTTGGTTGGGCGCATCACTCACATGATACTGTTTCTATTCTGCAATTGGTGAAGACACAGGAAGTCAGAAGCAAATTCCTGGGGATTTTTTTTTTATGTCCAAACAGAAATTTAAGTTCTGTTACCACAGATACACGCTATTCCCAACACGGCTCCACCGGCACAAGGCCGGTGGGAGAGTCATTAACAGTGAAAACCACAGGGCTAAACACAGCCCCAAATTATCACTGGTAAGCATCTCTCATCCAGTCAAGAGAAACATATATGCAGCATGATACATATAATTAAGTATTACACCTATAAGTTATCCAATAAGTTGATAACCAGAACAGGTATTCATCCCTTAATCGTTCTTTGCCCAACCGTCTGGCGCCATCCTGGTGCTGATGTTTTCCGGTTCCTTAGGAGCCATTGCTTATGGGAACAGCAAAAACCCTGAGCACCTCCAGGGTTAGTAAGAGACATCTGACTCCTTGAAATTTTGCAAACCCTCATCCTTTTAACATCTGCCTAGGGGGTCACACACACCTCTTTCCCAACCTCATCTCTACAAAGAAGGGCATGAATCAGCAATTGAAAAAATCAACACATACACACGGGGACAAAACCCATTTCCAGGTTTTACGGACATAAAATTTACCAACATTTTACGAAGAGTAAAGATCGATGTATTTTGTTCCAAGACATGCACTTCTATTCTACTGATAAACATGATTTGATAAAGATTAAGTCACTGTTCTTAGTAAGAGAAATATATCTCCTTAAAAGTTAAAACTGTATGTACCTATACTTGAGTATGAAATTGCCTCTCATTCCACTTCAGATCATCTTGTGACAGTCAAATGCATTGCACAAAGTGTGAACACAGCCACTTCTGTCACTGGAATTCCGTACTCCGTGGCCCGTGATTCTGTAAGCACATACAAGACAAACGGCATTCTGATGGAACCAGCGTGCCTAGCTTTGTTTCATTATTCACATGGTTGGATTTCAACAACGTAAGAACAAACTGCAGAGGTGAAGAGGGGAGAACATAATGAGGAGCGTAACAAAACGCAAGAGCACATTAAGGTGTTAAAAGGGTTGGAAGTGTGAAACCCAAAAATAAACATTCTGCTTAATAGATGAAGGTACTGTTGTGATGTATGCTAACCAAATCAATATCTGAGATCACGGTAAGAGGGCTTGCGTTTCCAGCTGCTGCAAGGCCACAAAAGCCGAACAGATTGTATTTGGAGCAGACCTTACCACTGCAGTGTTCTGCGGTATCACAAGCCTGCGTTTAGTAGCATATAAACCGTGTTACTCTTTATTTATGTTAGGATTAACTTTGTGGATTGACACTGAAGAAATGTAAAAAGAGTTTTAAACCCCCTCACTTTTGTGATCTTTTCCTAACCACAGTAGCTGCTTTCAGCTAACCTGACTGGCAATAAAGGCAACGGGATTTCGAGCGCTTGCTTTAGCAGGAGCCTCCTGAACGCGCTCCCATTTGGACACTGCCTTTGCAAGGGCTGTTGAAATGGAACCAGTTGGGACTTCCCCCATCTCAGGTGTTAACATTCAAAACAACAACCCAAACAAAAACACCTCTCCCAAGCGATGAAAGTACTACTCTCCTTATTCTCCCCATGTTGAAAGTATATTACCACAGTGGGCCAGCAGGAAATTAAACATTTTGTGAGAAAACAATCAAAGCGAACAAAGCAAACACAGCTGATGAAACACAAGGTGAGGTTCAGATTAGTTTCTGACTAGAGACTATCCCAAGACCGACGGGAAAGATGCACAATGGCGCGCGTATTTCCGTAGCTGATGAGCCCACCCTACCCTGCTTAAATCTGGAGAGTGGAAACAATCCCGACCCCCATGGGAAATTCTGTCGTCCCCAAAGAAAGGCCGCAGCAACGGAATGGAGGAGCTGGATGGAGCATGGCTGTCAGGAGCAAGGGATGGCATCCAGCGAAAGACCCTGAACAGATCATCCCGGGGAAAAAGCAAACCCAACAGGACAGACAGAGCCCAGCGGGACAGGCATCCTCACGCTCTTACTGTCTCGCAGGAACCGGGAAGCTTAGTTCCCGTCAACACCCGCCCTTTGTGCTAAGGCATAATTTATTCACTAGTCCAACTTGGATTTAGTTAGCCTACGCTAAACTGAACTAAATCAAGCCAGGCCTGGATTAATCTGAAATAGCAATGTTCATGAAATATTTTAGCTCAGTTCAAATGGGTCCTCAGAAAAAAACCACTTTGTTTAGACCACAGAGATTACTGCAAATCCCAGTATGGAACACACCCTAAGAAAATGGTTTCCCTACGTGTTAGTATTAGACACACAGTCAGACAGCTTCTTTCAGGCACAAGATGACCTCCAGAGATCACTTCCAACCAACTCTTCTACGATCCAGCAAGTACAGCCTTCATCTGCACAATGGATTTGGAGGAAGTTTGCCTGAGGCCTGTTTGAGGTATCTTTGCTTCGTTCAGCCGCGCAGGGTGCTGGGGTCAAGCCTCAGAGAAAGGCAGGCGTTTTGCAGAGGTAGATAGTAAGGAACTTGCAAGCACGAACATCTGCGTTCAGCCATTACCGCACAGCTCCCCCAGATTTCCTAGACGTGGAGACACCCCTGTCTGGGGTCCCACACAAGGAGATGTCTAGCAAACCTGGGACGATCCCTGGTGACACTCTTGCAGATTAAGACCAGCAGATGCCAACCTAAAGCCCAGGCAGCAGAGCTCGGAGGAAGCTGAAGCGTGGCGCTGAGGGGAGGCTGGTTTGCCAAAAGGCCAATCCACACACAAAGAGAGGCCTGTCGTTGTGGAGGAGGTCCATCTTCATGGCAAATCTGACAAATGTCTTATTATTACTATTATTTTTTTTTTTTAAGTGGGCTTGTTCTCTCTGGGTCATTTTACTCAAGCCTGCCCAACCTTGGTAATAATGAGCTGAGGCTGGTTAAGCAGCTAATTAGCATGCCGTTTGTTAGACGAGTTAAGAATGTAATTATTGTGAGTAGGCAGAGCCTGCCGATGGAATGCATTTTGAAGGTTACCATAGGAATCTTTCCTTGGTCTATTCATTCTGAGTGTAATACTAATCACTATCATAAGGAAGGGATTGCTTGGATATAGACTGTAGGTTAACATCTGATTAGATTTCCAGTGAACAAAGCAACTCAGGCAGTTTGTTTGTTAACCCTTTTGGGGCCTGCCGAAGTGTCCTGACCTGCGCAAAGAACCCCGCGCTCTTGGGTCCCCCTCCCCTGCCCGGGTCTGAAGTCACAGCGTCCTGCTGCAGAGCTCAGGGCTCCGATTGCCGAGGGCGGGCTGAAGGCCGGCCTCCAAACGCCTGGAAATTGGTGAGGTGTTCACCCGAGCTGCCGTGGCACACCACCTCTTGCTGCTTTTTTTTTTTTTTCAGTTGTGATTGGTTGGGTTCAAGTTGTGCTGGATAATTCAAAGATCCAATTAAAACAGTAACTAGAAAAAAACTGAAGAGCAGAACTACAGCGTTATTCTTTGTTTATTTAAAATATGTGGTTCCTCAGGCACGCGGTGTGGAATCCTGAAAACAAACATCCTGGGCACAAGTCCATCCTAGCACTATGGCAGCCCCGCCCTGTAGCACTTACATGGGAGGTCGGTTTGCTCTTCCAGCGAGGAGCTCAGTACCAGCCCTCGCTGCCTCACGCTGGAAAGCCCAGGGCGAGCGCACCACGCTGCAGGGAGCCCGCGGGCCAGCAGGCCCTCCAGCAAGCCCGCGCAGGCACAACGCTGCCAAAGGATGCTCACGTTTGATAGGCCTCAGACGGCTGGGGGGGTTGGAACTGCGAGCTCAGCACCTCTGTGTTCCTTTAGTCAGGTCAGCAGAACCCCAAGGGGCCTGAAAACCAACCTTATCTCCCACCCTCAGAAGTCTGTCCCACAGCAGATGCTTTGGTGGAGCGTTGGGGAGCGAAGCATCCACAAGCCGTACCTGCTCAACGCAGTTCTTCTGTGGATGAAGAGCCATGCTCCGTTTAAAGAGTGCAAGCGTGCTGCCTCTTGTCAGAACGGAAATTTGTGTAAATTTGTCCTTTGTTCCCCCGTCCCCAAAAGTCACAGTCGGCAGAGATCACATTTACACTAGTACGGCTCTAAAGAGCCGTGGATGTTCATTAAATCGCCTCTGCATATTTTGCTCTTTTTTCTCCTCAAGGCTGCCTACCAAAAACCTCCCAGTGGTGTTCCTTAGCTCTTATCCTAAAAATATTATAAAAGAGGAAGTAGTGAATACCACAATCTGAGTGCATTCTGTGTCCAGCACCATGCTGTTCGCCGCTCACTGGCGAGGCCCAAGTCTCGGTGGGAATTTACAATTCATCGGCGACCGAACTATTTTAATGTTATCAACACATCTTTACCCTGGCATAGGAGTGTGTGACTTACGAAGAGAGAAGCAATTTGCTTCATGAATTTCATCCTTTGTTATTGAAAGCTGCTGGATTTGGATGTATAAAGACCTGTGCCATTAAGCCACAGGGCAGAAGCATCCTATGGGCTAACAAGTTTGTTTGCTTGTTATTATTATTTTTTAAATACAAATTACTTTAAAAGTAGCATTATGTAGGACTCTGAAGGTGCTTTACTTAAATCTTGTGCCTCTTCCAAAAGATTGTAGAATATGAAGAAAAATGAATGGAACAGTCCGTGATCTCAATTCAGTAGGAAAATACCAGCTGATTTCTAACCAAATTAATGTATATAATTCAGTGGGCTTGCAATTGTCCAATCCAGTGCGCTTCTAAATAACTGTATTTATTAGAAAATGGGGATTTATTAGAACGAGTTTGTCCGCTGTCTTTTTAAGAAAATTTTAAAAGATAAAGGAGGATCAGTGTGAAAAGACAATTTGACATTTACTGTACAGCTCCTCTTTTGTTACAAATGCTGTCTGCCTCAAATGAGAGCTCTGATTTGTAAAGACAAGACTCTTAGAAGTAAGGGTGAAGTTGAAATAAATGGCGAAGGTTACTGAAATAAAGCGTTTCTGTTGACCAAATCCATTTTTTCAAATAATTAATAATTTGTGGGTTTTTAAAAATGCTCAAACCTAATTCAGACGGCTTGGAATGGTGGCAGTTCTCACAGAACAAAACCCCTCTTGGCTGTGGCACAGCTCAGCACGAACCGGTTGCCACCACGCGCGCGCTCGGCTAGAGGGTGGCTGCGGCAGTTTTGCCCCAACGCTCCATTTCCCTCAGCCAACGTTGGCCAACATTGTGCGAGCGCGCAGTGGGTAAGGAATGACACCACAATATGCATCACCGCTCCGGCAATTTCATTACAAACCCTTTTGCGTTAATGCAGGCTTCTTGAAATAACACAGTTTTGTGAGAGATCAACTCTAGCTTTTCCTTCAGCAAAAGTTGAGAACTGAGACAATTTTAGACAGGAACTAAAAAAAAAAAAAAGACTTCCTGAAATAGCAAAGGACTAGATTGCTCTTTCATACGAAGGTAGAAAAAGTAGAAAAAGTTCTTTGTATTATTTCAAATACAAAAAACTCAAAACATTACCTTTATAATTTAATTTCTCAAGTTAGTGTATAAAAACAAGAAGCCAGGAAACTAAGAGGAATAATATTTCAATCCAGCTTCCACTAGATTACCAGATTCAACAAGAAATAGGAAAAAAAGTGTTCTTTGCAAACTATTGTTCTCAAGCCAGTTCTTTCACTCTATTTTTGGCTGATTAAATTAATCTGGTAAGCAGGTGTAAACCCACTTGTTTGAGCAATGGTTTGTGTAGCTAAAAGGAGAGATTGGGGGTATTTGCACAGTAAGAGATTTGTACAAGGGAGCGTTAAACCCTATCAACAGGGGAAACTCCACTCAGGATGCAGAAAATCCTGTTTAGCACTTACCAAATCGTACCAAACGCGACACGCAGCCTGCTTCTAATCCAGCGTACTAACACGGAGGTGAGGAATAATCATCTCTTTTCCTAAACTTAAGAGTCCGAGCGCTCGTTGAGTGTGTTCTGTATAGTTGAGATTGCACACGGTAAGTAGAGGTAGATCAGTGCTGCTGTCCTTTGACGTTTGCACTGCACGGGCAATCGGCCGTACGCTCCGTTTCGGTTCAGGAACCCAACCTTTAATTGCAATGGAGAACTTTTTCCATGTGCACTTTATTTTGCAGAAATATAAACTGACCAGGCTACCGATAAAGATTGCAGACAAGCACAACATCAAGCACCCTAGTCATCACCAAAGGCAAGGGAATTTTTAATAAAAAGAAGTAGAATCCAATTAGACAAAAAAAAGAATATCAACAAAAAGCCAGAATTTAGTCTCACCCACATAGAGTTATAATGGATCACTCTCAATTCCCAAATATTAAAAACTGGTTTGGTGCGATTATTGTAATTTGGCACTAAGGAACAGCAGCTGATATGAAAAATGCTTGATTTCTGTTTACAAGTGTGTTTGACCTTTCTCTGGGTTATTAGCGTGCTGGAGAAGAATGACAGTTCACCACCTGGAGAGCAGAGGAACCCGTACCAAACCTTTTGAACAATGGACCCCCAACCCAACGCCTTCTTTTCAAGCACATCAAGCTCATTATCTAACACTTGGTCCACCAACCAGGCACGCACGTCCCTGTGTGCTACATTTCAGAAGTACTTCTGTGAACCACCAAAAACAATGGGACAACACCCATTCCCACTGAGGCATCTACAGGTGGGAGGGCAGAGCGTGCTGGCATTGCGAGGAACGCTGCGAGGGTGGGCGTAAGGGGAGGAGGAGGAGGAGTGGATCACAGCGGTACAAGCAGGGACTGTGTGTCCCGCGTCCTCACAGGGCTGGCCCTTGCCAAAGACCCTTTAGAGAAGACGCAGTGGTAGTGTTGCCTGTGGTCTCCTTCAGACATTACATCTGCTCAAAATATTCCTCCTTTCTCCAGCTCCCACCGGAGCCCCACCCCTCGGCTGCTGAGGGTGAGCCAGCTCCAGCAGCTGAGCAAACGTGCTACAAAACCCACGCAAAAATATTCACCTCGGGTCCGCTGCAGCCATCCCTCCCAAGACAACCTGGGTGGCAGAGGGTCTCTGGCAGGGCACCTAGAGCCCGTGCCTGGGCATTGCCAAAAGGCTGGTTCCTCCCTTAGAGACCCCGCAAGAGGATCTCACCGTCGTTCTGGGACTCCCTGGACTACGCGAGGAGATCTCTTTGCCCGAACCACCCTCGCACAGGAGGATGCTCCTTCCTAATACTCCACCTCATTTATTTCACTGGCGAGGATGCTGGACAGTCAAGCAAAATGGCCATTTCATTTACCTCCTTCAGCAATAACGACCTGCAACAACAATTAACATCCCTCCTCTTTTCCCCAGCCCAAAGTCCTTTTGCTCTTCCCCCTCCCACCCGCCCCTTCCAGATTTGCTCCTGTTTTTCGTCTATTTGTGAAGGTGCCCAAGACAGGAGCTCACTTAATACGTTCCCTTACGCTTGTGGCGCAACAGCCTATTCAGTACAGATAAGCCCCTTTAGAAATGAAGGGGAATTTAATTCAGTGCTTGAGTGACAGCAGGAAGATTTATCCCCTCAGTAGACAATACGGCTTTTGGGGCTTTAATCTTGCCCAGACAATGGGCTGTTTCTCGGCCCTCATCTTGTGCTTTTCCCACGATGTTCGGTGATTAACCGGGGCTCCATTGGATGGAAGCCACTATCTCTCATTTAAGAGTGTTTGCGCCTCTGTCAAGGACCAGGGAGGGAGGGAGGTGGGAAGAAGAGAAAGGAAGGGGAGGGGGGGAAAAGTTTAACTCATCTGGGAGAAACGCGGCAAGGCCCTAGAGCGGGCCCAGACAGATGCCCGCACTATCTGCAGTAGGCAGGGCTGGCTGACAAAGCAGATGGACACGGGCATTGTCACCTCCGGGAGAGCGCTGGGCAGGGCCCTATCGATTCATTTCGACAAACAGAAGCTCCTCATTTATTTCATTATGGCCGTTATTTGGAAAAGCACTCGTCGCACGCTGAAATCCACGGGTCCTTAGATACGTGCTGCCTAAACTTAAGCATAAGTGCTTCTCTAAAAAGGAAGGAAGCGACGCACGCTCTGAAGCCTGCTCTCAGATCAGCCGCTGTGCTCACCGTTTCCAGCAAGAAGCTGGAATTCTGCGCTTTCCTAGCAAAGCTACTCAGATGCCACAGCAAAGGACAACCACACAGAGCTGGTACATCAGAAACACCTGCAGAAGATAGCAGGTACTCTGCACACCTTTCAGTGGAGGCAGCTAGCACCATACTTGCACCGCGCAGAGCATTACAGATGATTTCATTTCACTGATGAAGACCACTTCATCAGGAAGAGCAGCACTAGTAGGTTTTCGCATCCCTAGCGAGGGGCACCATTACTGTTACTCTAATTTATAAATTAGCCTTTGTGGCAAAAAAAAAAAGTTTTACATTGTTCTTACTGAAAGAATATATTCTGGACAGCAATGCTTCGATTTTGGTAATGAGCAGAAGTGCAGGTTTAGCCTCAAAATAACATCACACTCTTCAGAGTGGACGTTTATCACGCTAACTCTATGCCAATTCAGTCATAATGGTCAATGTTAAGGCATTGTGGCGTTAAGATCTTTTTAGATGGAAAAGTTCCACCAAACTAATGTAATTTTTCATTTTGATGGAATTTTATTGTCAGTTTGTGTTCAAGAGTCCTGTTTATTATGAAAATTAGATTGCTATATGCACCTTCTGTCACAGACTTTCTGAAGTCCCCCAGAACACAACAGTAGCCCGCTGGACACCAAGCAGCGGGACAGGACTGAAAAGTTCCTCTCCAGTGCTCAGGGACAGCAAGGGAAGGAAACATCGAGTCTCTCGTCTTTCTCCAGGGCACTGGGGCAGAGCAACAGGACTTCTGCAGGCTCGTGCAGTTGTGGTTGATAAATACCTTAGCAATCCTAACTTGGTGTCTACTACCCGAACCGTTAAACAAAGCGGCAACTGGAGGAGAACCACTGCACACAAATGGCTGCAGAATTAAAAAATTAACAAGTTTAGTTTTGAAAGAGGAATAGTTTTCTTCACTCCTGAGACCTGCGCGTTGGGAAATACCTTGCAGCAATTGAGGAAGATCAGTCCTGTAGGGACAGAGGGCTCCTACAGCCTTCCTGCTCCCAGCTGGCCAAGGGACACGGTCGCATCAGATCACATCACTCACACTTCGGTACCTGCGGGCATCGGCTACGGCCAGAGCACAACAGCATCAGGTACTGCAGTTACCCGGCCAAAACAGTCTGAGGTCTGAAGTGCCGGCTGGCATTGACCGCTCCTGCCGGATGCGGCAACACCAGGCTTCTTCCCTACGGCCAGCGGACCGGCTCAACAATGCTTTGTTGTAGCTATCGCACATTTTTCATTCTCTCATCCTACAGCTGCATATTTGGATGACTCAATCAGCTGAAAAAAAAAATTGCAATGTTCTCTTTTGTTGATGTGACTGTTTGGGAGCAGCTGAGCCAAGAAGCAAGAGCATATGTTCCTCCCTGCACTGGGACCGGAGTGTGTAATCCAATAGACACAGCTGAGCCGAGGCCACCAACAGACCCACTGCCCGCTGAGAAACAGGCCCGCGGTCGGTACACGGGGCGCCCGAAGGATGGCACGCGTTCTTCCTCCGAGAGAACACTCCCTCAGTCCACTGAGAGAGAGGTGGCTGCTCTCTCAATTAACCTGGAACTAATAATGACCTGGTGGTTGTTGCCTTACAAAAAGAAAAGACAGTGCTGTTTCATGCAAGCGCTCCCCTTCCCATCGCTGGGTTTGCAACGGCAGTCGCTTTTGGGGGCCTGCAGCAAACAGCAAGGAGAAATATTCTGTACATGCTCTCTCCACTTGGAATAATTTTTGGCACAAAACCGTGGAAACCAAATGACATGCGTGGGCTGCCATTCGTGAGAGGGCAGGGGTGCCTGCCTGCTCCCCAGGGGCGATCCCGCGGGCTCTGGCCAACACCCACGTAAGCAGAGATGCTCAGCCTCATCTGCAGAGCCTCGTGTAAGCTACAACCTAACACCGCCTCAACTATCACAATTACTTTGCCTCCTTTTCTGCATCCTTTGAATCTACAAATTTCTGAATTTCCAGGTTTCAGTAATCAACAAAAAAACGGAAGCAGCCTACAAGATTGTTCAGGCAGCAGATGAAAGTCTGAAAGCAATACAAATTACTGAAGCTTGCGTGTTAATTACACGTGATGACATCTTTCATCCCTATTAAATGTACCTTCACAGTAGATGTTTTCATACTACTTTGTTTTTATTTCTGCACTAAGAAAATTAACAGGGAAAACAGTCAGAGCCTTCAGGCCTCAACACACGTTCATATGGGCCCACTAGAGGATATAGTTTAAGATTTTCTTAACATCATATTTGGAACTTCTCAGTTCCTTCAACCACAAGTTCAAGTCCCTGAGGAGTCACTCAAGTTCTTCAGTCTCCAATGAGATCAGCTGAGTGAATGGGGGGTTTGAGAGGCCTTTAAATGTAAATGGGTTGAAAAGAAAAGGTTCTATGGAATAGTTTAAGGTTTTACTCCTAATTCTTGGTTTGTTGTTTGGTTTTGGTGGTTTTCTTTTTTTTTTTCCTCCTAAATTTGACCACAGTCAGGCTGCACTGTGGGACACGCTGGGGACCGCCAGCCCACCACCCCTCACCGGCCAGCGTTCCTGTGCACACACCTCCAGGAACCTCCAGGACAGGAATCACGAGTTTGCGGAATAAAGTCTATAAAGCACATGCCATCAGGAGGTGTTTGAACAGCTAACAGCCCGCTATCTCGTACCAGGGACTCCCTGTCTGCACTCTTTGCCCTCTTCCTTTTGGCTCCGACTCCTGCGAACCCGTTTGAGGCTCCTTTGAGGGCTCGCTGTGGTTCCTGGGAACCTTTCAACACCTTTAGACTGCTCTGAAACGGGCCGTTAGCACACTGAGCCGAGACGCGCGTCTGTACATCCCCTCGCGTGCCCTAAACGCAGGAGGGCTTTGGTTTGCTTTTGCTGCACCTCTGTCTTAAAAGATAAAGGCCCCGTCTTCCCCATCACTTGATGTAAATTCCACAAGTACGAGACCAGTGGCTTCCAGCAAGCGACCAAAGCTGCCTACAGCTGGGCAACCCGCAGCCCCTTCTCTTCCCCCGCAAAGCATCAGCGCCCACCAGCAGCTCCGGGCCCGCGGCAAGTCGGTAATTGGGGCTGCACGGGCGTCCTGCGATACTCCATCTTGCCTTCCAAGCGACTTCAAACAGTGTTTTTCTGTTCTATTTTAAATGGTGAATGCAGGGGGGAGGGATGGAGGAAAGAACATGAGAGGAACAAAAATAAGATTAAAATAAAAGACTATATAGGGAGCCCACAGAAAAACAAACGTCAAGGCCCAATTCCCATGTCGTCTCAACCACTGTGAACCCAGAGGCACTCCATTTAACTCAGAGAGATCAAACTGTGGCTTATAATTTTTACAGCACCTTTGTCTGGCCCAGCATTTAGAGGAAGTGGGGAAAGTAGAAGGAAAATTATTCTTTACAGGCTTCCTGAAAACTATGAGGGACTTTTGCGGTGGCAGCAGTAGGGTAAAACAGATTTGCATTTAGAAGAAATGTGCCCTAAAAATCGAATTTATTTTGCAAACCCCCCCCCAATCCCTCTGGTCCCCAAACCCCTGCCAGCAGCAGCCACACCCAGCACCGCGGGGAGGGGGACGTATCGGTTGCTGACAAAGGACACAGGAGCTCCTTCACCCTGCAGCCAGCCCCCTTCTTTCAGAGACAGCGTTGCAGTAGGTCCTGGATGCAAAACCAAGGGCTTGCATTTCCAGTGCAACCACCAAAGCAAGCAATAAGGTCCCTGCGCAACGGGGCCATGACCACGGAGAGCCCCCGCAGCAAGAGAGGGGCTGTGCTGGGGTCTCCTGTTGGATAGCAAGAAGGGAAAACTCCCACAGGCACAGCAGCAATAGGAACAAGTGGCTGGTGCACACGGAGACAGGCTGACACCCTTCCAAACACGAAAGAATTCCTGCAGCCATCGAGCCGGGCTCTTACACAGGATGGTGGAGCACCCAAGACGGGTCATCTCAGACCCTGAGGGCCGTGTCTGTGATGCAAATCTGATGGGCCAGACATCGCAATACCTTCGACCCCCAAGCAGCAGCCAGGCATTTAGCAACACTGCAGGCTGCAGAGAGACTGCTGATCACCACCGCGTCCTTTAATTGCCAGTTCAGCATCGCATCAGCCGTATCCTGGTGCTCCCTTCACCACATCTGTTCCCCAGAGAGCGCAGGTGATGGTCGCCGTTTGCCGGGGTTGAACTCCGGCTGAACCAGAGGAGGCCAAGGTTGCTGAACAGTGACAAGTGGCACGGTACAAGTGCTGAGCCAAGCTGGCAGCGTGGCACAGTCCAGCAAGGCACGTGTTTCTGGTTCCTGCCCCAAACTGGGAAACTCAGCCGGTTTTCTGCTTGTATGTGTCAAAATATCCTGTGGTACATACAAATACAGCTCACCACTGCTGCAGAGGAGCCCTCTGGAGCCAAGATGCTCCCCTAAGGAAGGAAACACCACTCATCTGCAGTAACCGGTGTCCCTTCACCCTCTTGACTTTAAGAAAAGTATTTCTAATGGCTGCTTTCAGCTCGTTCAGGCTGGCTGCTTTGCGAGAAGCTGCTGAGAGGGGAGATCAGGAACACATCAGGCCCACTTTTCCAGCAATTGCTCGCACTTTGCGGAGGTCTCCTCTCTCCAGGCTCCGCACACCCTCTACAGCTCCCGAGATGAATCTGTGGGACTCACTCAACACTGTGTGACACTGCATTTCTATTTGATCTCCAGGTTATTATTAGCACGCTTACATGGAGCGGTTCCAGAGCTACAAAGTTAAAAGCAAGCCAGCGATTCAGGTGACCGAGATGGGATACAAGACCCGAAGGGAAAAAGACCCACCTTACGCTACTTGCAGATATTTTTGCTTTGGATTTCTGATCCAGTGGAGCCCTGCCCACAAACACACACATACTGTTCAACCAAACTGACGCTGCCTTAACTCATCCAAGGTTATTATTTCTGCTGCAGTGATCCCCAGAGGCCTCTGACACGGGACACGGTGTCACTTGTTAGCAAGAGTCCTTTCTGCAAAGAACTAACAAATCCTTACGTAGCTTGTAAAGGGTGTGGAGCAAAGAGAAGAAATGACCACGCAAAGCTTATCCCGCAGGGTCGTGGCAGAGCCAGAAATCTTGCCTTCCTGAATCGGAGTCCTGTATCGCCAAAGCTAGCCCAGCTTAGAACAGGTTAGTCCAAACCACGCACATCTGCCCCCAGCGCAAAAAAAAAAAAAAAAAAAAAAAAAAAAAAAAAAAAAAAAAGGTGTTAAATAGAATAAAATAAAATCTCAGCATCCACCGTTTGCATTATAGGTTACACTCAAAATTAAGCTGGCTTAGCAGCTTGTTTGCTGCCTTGGAGTTTCGCAGCACAAAGCACTTCAAGAAGTGTAAAACCCTTTGCCCTTCACCAGTCTTTGCCCAAAGCCACCAAGTGACACGATAGCTATTATATGTAGAAGCTCACCTTGTTTTTCTAATAGGTTTTTGTTTCAAGCATCCTTAACTTCCCCAGCCCCGGGTCAGCTAACATAAAAGCACGAGTATTCAGGAAGCTTCTTTGCTTTAGAATTGCTGCATTTTGGCAACAGCACTAACTCTTCACGAAATTACTCCTTTTCCTCAAATAATCCACTAAAATACATATAGAAGCAACGTGTCTGTAGAAGCTGCAGGCACTGCAATAACACAACTCCTAACGAGATCGCGTCAGGTGTTCTATTTATAGGGCCTTTCAGTTAAGCAGGCAGGTGTGCGCGTTTGCTTCGGAATATCTACAGTCTCTATAAATAGAGAGATCCTTTCCCATCGTCAGCCGTTTGACAATTCCTATTAACCTGGCTGGCGTTAGATGTTATGAATCAGTTCTAACACAGAGGATTTTCCCCAGATGAGTCTCTCAGAACACAATCATGCCAACTCACTGCTGCCTGTCACACAGATGCAAGACTTCAGAGGCAGCAGAACCCGTTTGTTAAGGAAGATACGCTTAGACTTTTGTCCTGACCCAGCACAGGAGGTACAACTGACAGGCCAAGGGATCAAAGTCTCCCCTTTATCAACGCGCACTTGGCAGAAATGTAAACTTCCCCATATATGGCTTCATAAATTTGTTTGAACTTACTGAAAAACCAGCTAAGGGTGTTTCAAGGAGTGAAAACTCACTGGCACTTTCAGCCTCAGATTCTGAATAAGAAAGGCAACCCAGGCACCTTATACTGTGGAAGGAAATGTTTTTTCTTCCATCTACTGTTTTTAAGTTTTCAGGGGAGAACAACTGTGTTAAGATTAGCATATTGGGTATCTTTCCATACCAACAGAGAGAAAAAAGTAAAAGAAAGTATCAGAAGATTTTTTTTCATATAAAAGTAATTGGTTTGATAGTGAACTGCTTATTTACTTACAGAACTAATTAATTTGTGCAAATCCTAATCAAAAGATTACACTGCATCTAATCAGCCTGCCCATCACGGGCTGTCCCAGTTGCAGAAGGCAGACAAGAGAAGAGCAGATAAGTCCGATAAGAAACAAACACAAATGAAGAGCAACCTTATCAGAAGGAATGATTAGCTGCAAGATGGGCAACTAGCAGTGCTGAACAGTTCTCAGTGTAGATCAGTGGGAGCTGACCGGACTCATGCAGCTCTGCAATTTCTGCAGTTCTTCACAAGATGTTTTCTAAAGGAGAATTGTTCAAGAAGTTTGATTTTGAAATTCCATTGTTACATTAAAAAAAAAAAAAAACTTGGGTTCTGGTGAAAGAAAACACATCAATTCTTTCATGGTATGTTTTGTGTATTCCTTTTGTCCGTATTTCTGCAGCCATCCTTGCCCTAGAGCAAAATGTGACCGCTGTAGTACAGCGGAACAACTGCTGAAGGACCTGGAAACTATTCCGTGGGCTACAGTGATCCCTCAGAGAAGGAGGACCGACGTGAAACTCTGTGGCTCCCAGGCTGGTGTTCCACCCGGAAAGCACAACAGCCAAATTCAGAGGATCAGATCCAAAAGCCAAAATGGCTTGTCGCAGGTTGAAATTCTAACTGAGAATAAAGACAAAATGAAGGACTGCCAATGGCTGTAAAACACCAAAGCCAACAGCAACAAATTAGGTGTGCATTTAGATTTCATACCTGCAGTGCAGTGGTTTTTATTGGCAAGAGAAATACCTGGAGCAGTAGGATGTTAAAGGCTATCAAGCAGACACGCTCAGAGACAAATAAGCCAGTACCAATCAGGACACTAGAAATGAAAGGAAACCGTAAGAAATCTTAAAGATGCAGCTGGTGACTCCACAGCAACGTGCTACTACATTCAGGGAACAGTTTACAATTATTCTAAGCAGATTCACATGCAAAAACACCTACATTTTTTTCTGAATAAAGGGACTTTTAAAACAGAGTAATCAGTAAAGCAAATAGAAACACATACCAGAACTCTGCTAGCACCCAGTCTGATCCAGTGCTCTTCAGGTTTTACTGCCCCGGAAATCTTGTATCTATGGGTCTGATGCAGCGGAGAAACACAGACTGCTCCCCAGAAGTCAGAGCCACATCCCTTGGGTAAAAAAAAACACCCAAGGCTCTTTCCTAAGGACTAGTGAAATTGCTCTACCTGACCAGCCAAAGGCTTCAAAAAGGAGGAATTTGAGATGTGGGTTTTGTCTGCAAAAAAGGCAAGACAACAGCTAGCGACAGAAAGAGGAAGGAAAGAGGGGGAAGAAGTAAGAGGGAAGTACCAGTTCTTCGACACCTTTTTGATGGAGTTAGATTTGCAAAGCAGAACATACCCCTTCCCTTTCACTAGCCCACCCTGCCTAATCTGATTTTAAAAGAACTCCCTGGAATGAATCATCGCTCCGCCGCATGTGCTGCCACAGCTTTGCCCTGGAGGGGTTCTGCATGTTCTGCAGCCTGTGCGCTGCACTCTGGGTTCCCTCCACAGCACTGCGCGGGGTCAGCAGGAGCAGTTCTGGCCATAAACCCCAGCCAGGTCTGGCATGGAGGTGCTTAGAGTGCCTCCAAAGGATGGACACAAATGGCAGCTGCCCTCCGGCACGGCGCCTGCAGGATATGGCGGGATGTCCCCTGGGGACCAATGATTTCAAAGCAGGCCAGAGTCCAGGTCTGAAATCCCCCTCTAATGGGTATGTAAATGCCTCGGGTTTTGCTTTCACTGCTACTAACAATTTGCCAGCAAACTTATCTTATTCGTCGAGCCCAGTTTCTCTCTCATTTATCCCCCCAAAACCCAGAGGGGCTTGATTTTTATGAGGTGCTGAGCAACCACAGCTCCTGTTCACTTACGCTGCGGTTGGAGGCGGGAGGGCAGGGATGCTCAGCTCAGCACCTCTGAGAAGCAGGCCCCAAGAAAGGACGCTGAGTGCGTCCTTACGGAACACGCAAACTGGCTGAGCAACCGGGCGCCCGCGGCTGGGACCCGCCACTTCACGCAGCCCCACAGGTAGGGTCACTTCTGGACCTGCACCCTTGAGTTGCCACCTGGCTCTTTAGCCATGAAAGAGGGAAAGAACAAGCTTTGGAGAAAGGTTTCTCTTGGCATGCAGCTCTGCCCTACTTGACACGAACAGCCGAGTTGCCTGCTCTGAAATCTGTGTGGCAATACAACTGAATTGAAGGGCTAAAGACGTTCTCCAACGGTAGTGCACTCAGTAAACTGAGCCTCTCTGACCCGTTCTGATAGCGGGATGCTCTCAGGACAGTGCAGATGTCCGATTCCGGTGCTTCCCTGTGTTTGGAATCACAGTGAGAAATATGTCCCTTTTTGGTGGATGAGCAGTTGCCCACACGTTCGTGTGGCTGATGTGGGGAGTGCAATGACTGGACGAGAGGTAAAAGGGAGCGCACGCGCTGCCGCCTTCGCCCCGTCCGCGCGCTGCAGAATGCCACACGACAGCCAGCACCTTTGCGCATCTCTTGCATCTTTCAAGGTCCCAGAGTGTCTCCCAGGTGGAGTCCAAGGGGATTGCTTTTATAAGTACCTCAGGAACAAAAAATCCATCTCAAAGCAAGAACAATCTGCGACGCATTGTATTATAATTGCTGTGTGAGAGCCAGCTGTAATGGAAACAGTTGTGTGCATACACAGCAAGCACCACGTAACACCGTCTGTGTCAGGAGAGGAAGACGAAGACTCACCCAAGGTCACACAGGGAGTTCCTAACAAGACCAAGAACAGATCCCAGATGTCCTGCGTCCCAGCCCACCTTGTCAGATGTGATTGTCTTCATTTTTCCTCAGTAACTCTTGTATATGATTACGATTCACGGGCGCATAACAGTGTCACTGAGGGACAACGCAGATGCGCTCCTTGCCAGCTGACACTGGTATTTGTAAGGCAGATGATGGAAATAGCAGCAATCTCTATGTTCCGACTGACAAGGAAAAAGGATTTGACAGGTCATTAACAAGTATCCCGATGGCTGCACGGTGCTGTATGGACAGAGTAACAGCCACTCCTCCTTGGAGAGCGCGGGGCATAGCTCACAATTTTTGCAACAGTGTTGTGAGCTTTTCGATAAAAAAATTAAATAGACCACTCACTTTTTAATCTACCATGGCAAATGCAGCCGAAGCTGAAGGCAGGCAGGCTCACCCTTCCCTGGCATTAGGCTATCTGCTGTGCTGGGAGCCATCCCCTTCTCCTCACTCCCGGTGCTGTTCACAACACCCGCGCTCATCCTAGCAGCGGACAGAGGGAGGAGGCGTGATTTAGTGAGCAGGGCACCGGCTCTCGCCTTAGCTGAGCCACAGACCAACGCATGACCGCAGGCAAGTTACTTCTCTCTCCACTGCTCTTTCTTTTTTCACATTTTTCTCCCTAGGTCAGGCTAACGAGGGGATCTTGGGCCGCCTGATTTGACAGGTCTCACAGATCTGAGCTTTTTAAAGCAGACCAAAGCCTGCTTTACAGCAGCATTTACTGCACTGTGCATCTGCACAGCTCCCCGCGTGCTGCGACAGTGATTTCAGCCGAGACTGGCACAGGACCCAAAATGCAAATTGGTAATTCATATAATTAGGAAATCTCATTCAAATAATTATTTCCCTTCGTTTCTCTGTCATCATTAAAAAAGTAACATGGTAAACTGAATTAAGATGTCAATTAGAAAACCAAACCAGAAGTGTTCAGTAACACCAGTAAGAAAAAAAATTCCTCTGTGCCAAAATTTACATTAAAAAAAAAAAAAATAGTTTACCCTGGCAATGCTACAACTTTTCTCTCTGAACTTTGTAAAACTTCATCCCCAAATGGATTGATTTCTACATTATCTGACATTTCCTCATTAGCTTCTTTCCTTTCTCTCTTTTCTTTGCAAAAAGGCCCTTGAGTCTAACAATGTCAGAAGTCTCTGAAATTTGACAGATCTTACATTTCCAGCTCATTTTCTAATGAGTTTGTACATCAGGACTGATTAGTGTAATAAAGAATTCATGAAGCAAATAAATGTAACATGAAGACACCTTGAAGAGAGGAAAGAAAGAGCAAGTCAAATATGTTGAGAAAAGGTCTGGCCTTTTTAACCTTCATTTAATTGTTCTGACAAAGACACTTCATCAAAGAGACTTGGCAGGTATTTGGACTTTGTGCACATAAATACCAGGCTTTGAACTTTTTCTCCCCTGCATTACCCAGGAGAACCCATCATTAGCCTAATTTAGGCAACTTCTTATCAAACCAGGCTTTTGCTAACCATCTCCTGACCTGCTGAACATGACTCAGGCACGGCACAGGATGAAATGCATCCTTGGTGACCAGCTGGCACGGGCACCCTTCCCCGTTGCAAGGATTCGGTTTCTCAGCCATTTCAGTGTACGCGCTCGAGCCGTTTGTAAGTCACCAGGCAGACTTCCTGCAGGACAGCAACCACCTCACGACCTGAAATCTTCAGGAAATTAGCTCTCGTCTCCATTAATGTAAATCTCAAGTAACCCTGCCAAGCAGAAGTACTGCAGTTTTTCCACAATAGCTACTGCTTCCCCATGTTAAAAAAAAAAAAAGCCACAGAAGAAAAGCGCGTTCACTTATAAGACTCCCATCTGCAGATTCATTCGCATTTTATTTTCACCATATTCACTATCACTGTTCCGTCATCTTTTACTTCGCTTTCAATACAGCCTGACACCCCTCCGCTCCCCAAGTTATCTGAACTAAATAAGTGCACAAAGACAATTTCCTCCTGGATACAAACTTTTCCAGGGGAGAATTGGCAAAGAGCAACCACCCAGATGTTCAGATCCTATGGGAAGGAAACACCAGTATGTTTTATTTTTGTTTATGCTTATCCACAGAATAATAAAAAAAAAATAGGTTTTTTTGAATAGGAGTGGATTTAATCTCTGTGCTAAAGAAACTATAAATTTGAGATGTTTGTATGGAAAACAAGCCAGAGGTTTTTTGACCAGCTTTAGTTTGGAATCTTTTGCACCCTGGACATGGCTCTTGGCATCAGAGGCCTCAGACCCAGCGGGAAGTTGCACACGCTGGTGTAGTAGCCAGCGTAACAGTAACTAATGTTAACAAAGAATAATTCTATTACGGACGTTCAGATGAGTAAACTAAAATTCATGAGAGTTTCAGTATTCAGATCTATTTCACTGCCAAGTACGAGTGAATAAGGCTCTAAGAAATACAGCAAAGCAAACTTGCTGCTTGCGTCCAGGAATCCCTTCGGGGTTATTTGGTCAGTTGTAACCACTGCTCTCCTCGTAAGAGAGGCTCGCTTGGGCTTA
>JAAGAY010137211.1:0-19241 GCA_011801015.1 Ardeotis arabs | reverse complement strand
AAAAAGAAACCAAAGAAACCTCAAACAGTTCAAAGTGCATTCCCTCAGCATCCCGGTCCTCAAGAGCAAGGACCCCTTGGCCACCTTGGGGTGACTGACTTCCCCCACGAGCTGGATGTGCACAGAGCATCTGATGAGGAGTTACAGCAAAAACATTCTTCCTGGGCCTCACTGAAGATCCACTGTCCTTTGCAAAAGCCTCTGGCCGATCTCTGCACCCGCACTGATCACTGCTCTCACAAAGGATTCTGTGCACAGAAGCACGGACTGTGCAACAGTTGTGTAGTGGGGGAGACGCCTGACCTACACACCGCATTCCGGGCACTCCAGCAGCCTGGAACCTCTCCTGACCGTGCATCACCTGGCTCTGCAGTGAGAACCACCTCTGTTCCTGTTGAAGCTTTCAAGGTGAAAAGTTTCACTAAGAAAAAAATTGATATACCTCTCAATCTAAATCTGATTGTCCTCGAAATTATAAAATGTAATCACCTTTGAGGTTTTTCCTGCTAATGTTTTAAACTGATGTCTGTTTAAAAATTTCACTAAGAACAATAGCATAGGAATGCTCCCCCCTCCACTCCACTTCTTATTTTCTGTGCCCTTTTGACCTCATTTATCCTAGCCACCTTTTTCACCCTTATTCTCCTTTTGCATCTGATCATACCCTGCATCCTCTTTATTCTTATCTTCCATCGCCTCAGCTCTTCTCTCTCCAAGTTCTGCAATGCTCTGGCCCAAACCCCACCCCTCCTTCGCCTTCCTCTTGCAAAGACATTTACCTACCTCTCCACCGAATATTACAAGAGAAAAGCTATTTCCTTCATTGCACCGCTGCTCTGGCTTTACTGCTACCCTTTGCAAAATCTTCACGGAGGGGAAAGCTTGTGTTATTTCCGAAAGGGAAAATACGGCCTCTGGGCTCGCACAGCCACAGGCTGATGCACTGCGGGGCGTGTTTGTCTCCCGATGCACTTCAACCTTTTTTTCTTCCTTTCTTACACACTTTTAGAGAACTTGAATAAGCAGCATTGCTATGGCAGCAGGTAACAAACAGGACTGTTTGCCAGAAAACTACAGGAAAAATCAATACAAGTGAGAAGATGGTCAGAAACCTAAACTAGAAATAGAATACGGGGGAAAAACTGTCCAGCCATTTTGGCATACCAAATCATTTATAATAGAGATGATAAAAACAAGGTACAATATAATTAGTATGGGCTTGGCAAATTTCCAGCATACTGAACTAAATAAGTGTTCTGTATTTTGTTTTATAGCACAGAGAACCATTTATATTGTCATCACAGCGCCTGAGGGATAAGTTTCCTGGAGTAACGCTCCATACCACAGCAGTGCAACATTGGCCCTTCATTTTTAATTCAGGCCTTCCAAACCATGGCTTGGATCCCGCTCATTTCACTGCTTTTGCACCTCTCTCTTTCGGAAAATCACAGAAACGCTGCAGAAACGGCAGGGCGAGACGGGAACCTCCTGGTCCCAGCGCCCCGCGGAGCTGGGGCTCAGTCACGGCAGAGCTGGACAGAGGCTTCCAGCAAAAACTTTTATGGAAAAAGACACTTCCCGGTTTTCTCTTTCTGATCAAACTGGCCAGCAAACAAACTGAATCTTTTTCCATCTTTCCCCCTCCCCACATTTCCAGTAGCCAAATGGAAAAGGAAAACTCCGTAACGTTTATTGAAACAGAAGTTTCCGTATGTTTTCCTGAATAGTGTCCAACTCCTCATCCTCCCTAAAAACATGAAAACTCCATTTCAAGACCTTCGTTTTGAAACTTTCAAAGCTGCTTGGTTTTCAGGGACAAATCTTTCACAGCTCACACCAAGCAGCCCCCGCATCCCCCGGGCTCCGGCACCCAACCCGCCTGGCCCAGGTGTTGGCCGTGCCCCGCTCCAGGCTCCGACCGCTCCCATGGGTCTCCTCCCAACCTCCCTAAAGCTGTGTGACACTAACCAAGGAGAACTTCCAGGTAATTCCACCACCCCACCACTTCTGTTAATAAACTTCTTGATTTGGACTAACCACATCACACAGTTTGACCGCGGCAGCAGAAACACTCATTCTCACACAGGAGAGCTGTGGCTCAGGGACACCTTTTTTCCCAGGGAGGAGCGAGTTTGGCCGTGCGAAGCTCTGGTCATCCCCGGTTCACCCGAGAGGAGGTGGCAATGGTTATGGTTAGCGTCTGGAAGGCGCTGGGGGCAAAGGCCAAAGCTCACCAGGAGAGGGGACCCTCAACACCCACGCAGTTCTCGCTCCGACCCATCCATCCCAGTTTAACAGCACCCTGCAGACCCTGCCAGACACTGGCGCTCTTCCGGGGCTGACCACACGCCGAAGTCCTGTGTTTAAATACAGCTTTTGCAACAATCATTTACAAAACAAAGTCAAGACTTTTGATGAAGTGTGTTGCGAAGAGGTGGAAGATAGAAATACACGCAACTGTCCTCTTTCAGGCCTCGCTTTTTTTATTCAGCTCTGATTTTAGCAAGAGCAAAAGGACACCTCTACTCTTTAAAATATAAAATATCTATGAAAACTGCTAATCCAAAATTATAGTTTGACGATGGAAGCTGACAGTCCAAAATAAGTTACGCTAACCTCATAAAAGGGGAGGTCAAAGAGACTGCGCTGTGGTTTCCCAGGCTGACCTCCTGTACAACAAGACTTCCTCAAATTAATTCCTGTTTGGTACATGCAGACCTTTGCGGAGGCATCAAACCTCAGTGTTTAAATTGCCAGCAGTAAAATTCAAGTCAGTGGCAAATTGTCTGAGCCTGGAAACACTGTCCCGGGCAGGCTTTAAGAACACGCTCAGCAAACCCGTGTACTTTCTGTTTTTAAATAAAGGCTTGCGCTAAAGTGGGTGCTGTCACACCTTTAGGGTATTGAATCAAATTGTGTTGGCAGGTGAGCACTTTAAGATGGCATTCGTGTCACCTCTTCACTTCCTCTTCATTAAACTGGACAGACTGAGCTTCTAGAACAGCAGGCAAACTGTTTATTTCTGGGTTTATAGCTGCACGTTTTCGTTAGAAATTATGCATGAAGGTTTATGTTACAAACAACAAAATGTGTTTTTCATTGTTGTTCTTTTAAAAGTTCATTTCACAATGAAATCCAGCCCCTAATCATGAACACAGAATAGCAAAACAAGATGTATGTAATCCTCTTCATTTAAAGGTTTTAATGAAATTAAATTTGAAGATACCACAGTAGGGTCCTACCCACCGCTCCCAGCTGAAAGGGAAGAAATGAACTGGCTTTAAAATGAAACAGGTTTCTCGTCTGACTGAAAGTTACAGGATGTTGGTAGTGAACCAATTAAAACACATCTTAAAATGATAAATACAAACCAAATGTACATTATCAGCATGTTCAGCCTTTTGTTTCTCGGTTCTATTTTGTATCTGCTTATTGCAATCATATGTGTTTTGAAGGAGGGGGAAAATCAAATCATTTTAGGAAATAATAAATAAAGAATTCAGTGGAGGAAACAAAGGAGGACTGCATTTATTTGAACATAAAATAAACCATGCCTTTAGAGAGTATGTTAAGAAAGAAGCCACAATGTTCATGGATCAGCAGAGCTCAGAAATATCTAGGAAATATAAAAAATAATAATAATAAAAAAATCTGTCTTCATTGAAGACAGTAAGTGGCATCTCTAGAATATTCTGCAAGAGGAAGGAGTCTGCTGCAGAGATGCTGTCTGCCTCTCCAGTGAAAGACATCCCGACAGGGTCGACAAGGAATTGCCATCCTGCCTGCTCCACCTTTCAGCCCCTCATTTCACCGGGAAAGAGCAATTAAACCAGGATGTTCGCCTGCTCTTCTCCTGCCCAAGATGCCGGCTTTTTTAGATACACCTTTTTATTTGGCCATTTTTGTCATCTGAAGCATTAGCAGCCTGCCTTCTAAATGTATAGCATCTCTATTTAGCCCAGCATTACTGGAGCAGCTGGGTGAAATTAGCAGTCTGAATTTCACCCCTGTTTCCACAAGAATATTGACATTTCCACAAACACTTAGAAATTAGCGCTGGAAGAAAACTGTCATTTCTGTCATGCAGCAGAGTTTTCTACAGTCGCAATGAATGGGATTAAGTATCTGTGTGTATAAATATAAAAAAAAAATTACAGCAGCTACAGGCATTCACTATTTTCACAGTAAAATAGATGGATTTTTAGAAGTGAAAAAATGTTTCACTTTGCACAAGTCCCAGAAAAACAGATTTGTTTTCCCTACACTTTTCTTTCCCCAGTTTTCCCTTTCCCAAAGTGTGATTTTTTTTCTTATTGATCTGTCCCCAATCCCATAACCCAAGTGGATATTTCTTAATGAAAAACTGCAGAAAGTTTGCACAATTTTTTCATTATTTAAGGCTGCAGGTAAGTAGCCGCATAGTCCTGTGCTTAGTGGAAGGAAGTATTGAAAATCTCCTTTGCTATTCCTTGTTTCACGGTTTATAACGTGATACTTATAAATACTTTGGTAGCAGATTAAGCTCCAGAGAAATGAAAACATTTAAGAAAGAGCACAAAGCCTGCAAGTGTCCAAATGAGGGACCAGAAACTCTGCCTTAAGCTCCAGGAGGGGGTTTATGAGATGTAGTGCCATGTGCCATACAATACAAGATAAACATCTGTTGTTATTTCAGTAAACTTAAATCAGATGTGAAGCTTTTTCTTCGGGGGATAGTGGCACAAAGAAAGATCTATTTTTTTTCCCCCCCTCCCTCCTTACCAAGGTGGCCATATCCTATGCCAGGAAGACTAGGAGAAGATTCTGGAGGGGACTGAAATAAATCCCGTTAAAGCAATACAGCGGTGATAAAGTGACCTTCTGTAACTTTTACTGTACCCTAGGCCTTCAGCCTCGGCTTCCAGCCCAGAGAGACATTTATTAATGAGGCGGCCAATACTGAAAGCACTGAGGATGAGTTATTACACCCACATACTAAAGAACAAGTCCAAAACGGGATTACTCCAATGGAAAGACCTTTATAGTTTTTGGTGGGCTTTGGATTAAGCCTCCCGAAGCCACCAAGGTGACCACCCTGTGGTGGACAGCTGCTCTGCGGTACCCTCAAGGTACGGGGGGAAACGCTCAGCACCGCATGCTCATCTCAAGACATCCCGGGCTTGCGAGGTTGCTGTTCAAAGGAGGGTGCTTTGCTTTGCTCCAGGCCGTTCCCATCAGTTGGGTGAAAAGTCTTCCTTCAGAGTTTCCAAGTGAAAGATGTCCCATTCCTAAAGTGGGCATTTCCCCCCAGACACCCGTCTATGCCCCGCGCAGAGTACTTGTTCCTGCAAGGATTTGGGAGTTCAGGGCCAGGAAAGGGCAGGAAGCACACTGGATGCATGATGGGCGCGTGCCCCATCCCAGAGCGGGTACCACGGCCGTCTGCTGGATACCTAAGGCACCTTCTGCAGCTCCAGATGGGATGGGTCCCCCTCCACCCCGACACCTGCTTTGGCCTTTAGACAACGAAGGGCTGCAAGGATGAACTTGCTTACACAGAAGATAAAATCAAAATAAGCTAGCCCTGATTTGCCATTGTAAGCCCATGCTGGTTTGCCATCACGCTTTGATTAAACAAAATCAAATGGTTCAGTTTTGTATGTGATTCCCCATTTTAAATTGTAAAGGATCAGTCTTAATTGCTGACTTTGACAGCTTGTCTACTTTTCTCCTGACACGCTGCAAGCACAGCTAAATTAATATTCCAGGCCGTTTCTGCGCTGGACATATTAAAAGGGACCTTGCACCCAGAGCACCGCCAGCATATGGAGCTCAGCTCCCGCAGCCGCAGGGCAGAACTGCCGGGGGTTACGCGGGACCACTGGAGACGTTGTAAAAAGGAAATTTTGCAAGGTACGGTCCCAGGAGCTGGGCTTGCTTGTCTTGCTCTGCACAGTGGTTACCAGCAGCGCAAATAAACCATAGACCAAACGCAGCACTCCGGATAAAGTAACAGCAATCTGCCTTTGTGTCCCATTCCAGATGTATTTCTGTTCAGCTTTTAATTCGGAAATTTTGTGGCATAAAGCGATTTAACAATGCACTTTTAATGACCCAATATATATAGATATCTTTTGTTTCATTTTTATTTACCTTAGCAGCATACTAAAATGTAACCAGCATACTTCGGTTTTTTACATTATATTTTAATTAGTGTTTTTATATATGAAAGACAAAGACGCTACTCAGTACAAACACACATCTACTGTGCTGCGTTTCCCAAGGCATATAATTTAATACCCAGAACACCAAGCCTCTCTCCATCAAAATTAATATTCCTCGCTGGGCACAGGCCTTGGTCCATCTGGTAGCTGGGCTTTAGGATCTGTGTGCGGAGGGAACAATGTTTGTTGTTCTTGTAGAAGCACTTAATGATTTATAAACTCGTGAAACTTCACAGGAGAATTAGTATCACTGTGAAAGTAACTCAGGGCCAGCAGATGTGCCCCACAATTAATTAATTCTAAGTGGTGTTTTTTTGTTTCCTTTTCTTTTTAATGTCATGTGTTCAACAGGGACAATGAAAGAGGAAAGACCAGGACCTTCCCCAAAATGAGAGGGGAATGCAGCCCTTCTTAGCATCACACGTTGCTTATTCCACTCCACACCTGCGTATTTTCTTACATATTTTCACGGTGCAAACCCTTCCCAACGGCAGCAGAAGACAACCCCAGCAGCGAAGAGCAGATAACCACGTCCCCGCAGCGCAAACCCCCGCGGCACAGGGGATGCTCAGAGCCACTTGTGGGGGCCAGGCTGTGGGGAAGAGTTCAGCCAAGACAGAGGCTCCGATGCCCCCCGAACCAACCCACTGCCTCTTCCCCTGCTTCTCTCCTCAGGACCCCTGCCTGCTCTCTCTCTTGACCATCCTTCCCTCAACGCTGACAAAACCATTCTGCACTAAATTTGGACCAGGAAAGCCTAGAAGCAGCAAGCACACATGGCCCCTCAAAAGATGACTTTGGTTCAGAGTTGCTGCAGGTTCAGGCTCTTCCTCTCCATCCATAACGGTCTGGCCATCTACAATGTTAATCCTGTGCAACGTTTATGGAACATTCCTCTCCTCCTCCTCCAAAGCAAGTGCAAATACTATTTGGCAAAGAGGAACTACCCACAAGGAAAGAGTTCCTCAGAGCAGTTGCGCTAGAACTTGAACTAACCATAACATAACACGTCAGAATAATACTGGGAAAAATATATAAAATATGTTATGGCATTAAAAGTTTAAACATCATAAATCTTCAGCGTGCTATTTACTAGGCTGAGAAGGTGATAGAAACAACATTCTGAAGTGGAATGAGAAAAGAAAATGTAGCACAGAGGCCAGAGTGCAACGAAAGCCCCCAGGACTGGGCTGAAAAACTCAGCTTTGGAAGCAGCGTTGGCCTCGGCTTTGCACAGCCACAGCTGGGAGAATTCACCTCAGCACTGCGAACACACCTTCACAGAAAACTGCTTCCTTAGTGCTCTGGAAAAAGATTTTTAAGAAACTTACCGAAAGAGAGTAGAATTTAGAAGATTTTAAAAAAAAAAAAAAAAGCAGGTCAGAATTAGCAGCAAAGGAAAAGAACATCACCAATAAAATGCGGTTCTCGAGGTGCCATCGTAGTGCCCTGCTCCCTCTGTGCGGCTGAAGCACTCCGTCGCAAACCAGTGGTTGTGAGGGGGGACAGCATACAGAAAACGGAGATTAAAATTGACAGCTACAAGATTTGCTCTAGCATTTGCCAAATTTCAATACTAATTCACAGTTCAAGTTTAAATCCAAAAAGCCATTTTGTCAATTTTCAAGTTGGAACCTCGCTAAAGTATCGGATTGGTTTGAGCTTTTTCCTACATACATGGGTACTGATTTATTGCTTCAGGCTCTGCACTACATTTCAGCAAATAGAATATTTAAGTAGTTACTGTGAAAAATATTTAAACAGGCTACTGCAAATTTTGCAAACTGTCAGTCCAAACCATGGATAAGTTATCTGGAGGCTGTGAGTGCAGAGAAACAGGATTTCTTTTTTTGTTTTCTTGAGGGCTAGGGAGGATGCTTTTTTTCCCTTTAGTGGATGGTCGCATATACAAACTTTCAACAAGAAATCAGTAAGAGCCTGACTTATTTGCTCCTTGAACTGGTGATTTACAGGAAGCCCTCACACTGCAAAATCGCTTTCTTCACAGAACTCCTGTTTCCTTAACTCCCTCAAACACTGTTTACCAGTCGAGCAAATTATAATTGGTATAAGAATGCTGTTAAGGATAAAAGCTGCACATACAAAACCTAGAGCAGTGTGGCCACCCCAACATTTAGCTGCTGTTCACCTGGACACATTGTCCAGAGCTTGGACTGGGACCACAGACAACTCCTCAAGCAAACTTTATTTCAGTTATAATTCAGAACAAATTCAATTTTCATCTGTAACTGTGAACTTTTCTAGCTTTTGTAGCTTCGAGTCAGCTCATTAACATTACTTAGACATCGTTTTTATAGTTGAATTATACTATGTTTATACTGTGGAATTCCATTACTTAATTGCTTCACTACTGGAAGTTTCAGTGGGGTTCTCATTTTTCGCATAAATCTTGTGAATAAACATGTTTCTGTATTTCTCTTACTTAATTAAGTGCATATTTCATAAAAATAGCCAACACAGACAAATTAAGCAAGGCATCATTTGTTTAATCAAATGGGAAACTCGCACTGCATGTAAATGGGGAAACCTCAAAAGCTGTGGCATTTGCTTCCGGTAACTGCCAGAGCCCAGGGATTCCTCCAAACTATCCAAAACCTGTCCAGCCTACAAATAAAACCGCGCTGGGAACCACTCACGCAGTGCTCTCACAGCAGAGACAGCCCCAACGCATGTAAAACCATGAACCAGGTCCCTGCAGGACCCCAGGGAGGAGCGCGGGTGCATGGATGCGACTCCCAGAGCGTAAAGGGGGGAAAGGAAGCCGCGCGTGGCCGGTCCCTCCGCCTCCCGCCGAGGACAATCACATCAGCAGATTGTGTCACATCAAGCAACCCTAACGTGGAACACGACTGACGCATCTCTCCCAGGAAATCGGCCCTGGGTCTGGTTTGGGTTTGTTTTCTTCAGGCTTTTATCTAGACAAAGCGTAGAAGGTCCACGTGGATCACTGCAGCAGTGGGGTTTGGGGGTGGGTTTTTTCCCCCTCTATGTAGCAAAATCAGTATGTAGCCAAGTGACTCTGGGTGACAGGGCTTTAATAAAAATCCCTCAGTAGCACACAGGGACAATAATCCAGCACTTTCCCTCTCCTGGTGTGGAAACAGCAAGCAGAAGAGACATTCTTGCAACGAAGGAGAGAAGCAAGAAATGAAACAGAGAAATAACAGGAATAAATGCCTGACTTTTAGGTCAATGGTGGGATTATTTTTTTTTCTTTCAGCAGTTTGCTTCCTCCTCTGTACAGAAGTTTTCACAACTAAATACGTTTGGTTTGAAGTATAACAAGGGATAAAATAATGCCTTACAATTAATAATTACTAAAATGTTAACAGCTATTTTGCATGATGTAAGCTAAGGAAAAGAGACATACAGTTCAAAATTGTTCCCCCCAGAATGAGAAAGATCTCATCTCATTCTAACCATGCATTCATCTTAATTCTAACTTCTCTTCTCACATATTTTACCATGTGTAGGTCAAGGTATAGAGATAGAATTTGGGCTTTTTCTGCAACTGCAAAATAACTCAGAATTCACTTCCCCTGCAGACAAACTGTTTTGCTTTTTAAAGCAAAACATATCTGGTATCTGTTGTCATTCCAGCTGTCCCTTTCCCACAGAGCCAGTTAGGTACTGTGTATTTATCGCATAGTGCAAGTCCACTCCATAGCAGCCCAAGAGATCCTTTCTAAAATTCCAACACTTGACTCGCAAGAACTCCTTTTGCCAGAAACAGCTCCTACAATAATTGTGTAGACAGAACTCATTCAGAAGGAACCTCTAAAATAAAGATGCCTTCCTTGAATGAGCAGCGAGCACCAAACCGGGAGGCCTCTGCAGCTCGTTATCCCAGAGGCAGCACCGTCCCCAATACAGCTGCCCTGTCCTTACAGGAATTACGCCCTGGGAGTCAGCGCCATGTGCTTAGAGTTACAAACATGTTTACTGAAAGATCCTATTTTGAGCAAACTTTTACTCAAATATCAAAACTGTTTAGAAATTATCACCTGTCTTGGCAGAGCAGCAGTAGCTAAACAACGCAGGCATCTGGATTCTGCATTTTGGTCAGCCTTAGTGGCTGGCATTGAACGTCAGCCCCACTCATCGCTCTCTGAAACACCGCCAGATTCTTACTTCCCAAATGAAACCTGCCCGAACGGTGACATTCCATTTCACTGGAGTCCTGGAGGAATCAGGTGATTTATGGAAACCAGTTACTCACACTTGAAGCCTGGGCTAAATAATCATCACTAATTTATCAATATTTTTAATATGACACTATGGACTCTGATTTTTCTTCCACAGAGATGTGTCATACCATAAATAACCTCCCTGCTACACCAGAGATCTGTCTGCAGGACTGACCTCTGAAGTAAACCCCTGCTCGATCTGGCCAGTGCCGCCAGCAGCAGCTCGCTGCGTGGGTTTGCGGCGCGTCAGGAAAACCCTAAGCGGGAAGGCTGGATGGAGGCAGGTACCTTCACCAGACAGTTTCAGGTGTCAGGCAACACAGCACAGAAAGAACCAAGAGTATTTATCTTTTGGACCTTCCTTTAATAACAAGAGCTTCTGGAGGCACGCCCTTGTCAAGACACGCCTTTCTTCTCAGTAGCTCCCTGGTTTGCCTGTAGCGCAGGTCACTTGCCTGAACAGATGAAGAATGCCTCATCCCCACCACAGCTTGCACGGGCTGGGTCAGCTGCCCAGCGACAGCTTCGTCTGTGAACCGCCTTCTCCGGGTACCACGGCTCGACAGGAATGAATACCCTGGTTTAAAGGGCTCGATCCCACAGACAGGTGCCTCAAACAGCAGTTGTTCTAGTCTTAATGTTTAGGTGCTACAACGCTTGTAGCAAAGGATTGAAGCATTTCCATCTCACCACAGGAGAGAAAGATGGACAGTGATGTTCTTGAAGTGTTTGTCTTAACAAGTACCAGTTCTCAGTTCCAGGGGACAGAACTAAAAGGCAGTTTGACCCACTCAAATAACGGCTGTGGTCTGAAGGGAATGCAAAGCCTGATACCTCTCCCATACAGATACACAAGATTCTGTTGATTTTTTTCCTTTTCTGAACGCAAGCAAGAAGTTGTTCCTCCCCCAGCCCAGTGCAGCATGAACTGTGAGATCAGCACTTACTTGTACCACGTGTTTCCGTGTGCAAGCTTGAGTATGACAACCAAAATTATTGCAATTTTTAAGGGATTAGGAATGAAAATAGCTATTCTAGAGGACAGAAAAAAATCATTTCACTTTGATCAAAGTGACCTAGCTCATGCATTTCAAAACTCAAGTCTGGTTTTTAGATGTGTATTTAGTTTTAAGACTGCAGCTAGCAGCGAGAACAAACAATCCTGGATCTCCCAGGCACAGTTTTGGGGGGGTCTAAGGTCACAACAATTTCAGTTGCATTTGAAAATGGCCAATGCTTCCCAACACAACTTCACACTGTTTAAAACATAAACCAGCAATAGATTTTGGAAGTCAGATAAGAAAGGGTAGTGAGAAAGATTTGGAAAAAAAAAGGGCCATGCAAAAAAAGATGTAATGCAGAGAAAAATGTGTACATAAAATCGCTATTTTGAGAGTGGTGCCTTTTTCTCTGTTCCCTCCCTTATCTTTATTCTACCTGCTCCCTTGAGAGCAAGAAGTAGGCATGTGGGAGAACAGAGGACCATAAGCTCGGGCTCCATCACAGAAATGTCTCCCTACAAGCATACCTTTACCCTTGTAAATAATGCCGCTTGCTCTGAAAGACGCATTTGCTGAGGAGTTCAGGACCAGAATTAAGACTGCAGTCACCCAGACATTCTTCCTAGCTCCTCCGGTGTGCGTGTTCCATTACAGACACTGTCCCAGCACCTCTCATCCCACAGGAAAAGGGGGATTCCTCATTTTAAACTCTCCGCTTACCTACAACACGCCATGTTTACCATCATTAGCCTACCTGCAGGACACTGAAGGCAGAAAACCTTCTCTGAAGCGCCTCTTTGTCTATTTCTGATACTAAAACCTTTTCCTTTGGCTCCAACATCTTGCATTAAAAATTTTGCTCTTCATCAGCTGTAGTCACAAAATCTAATACACTAATTAAAGTAATTAGTGTAGTGAATTTTTGGCCCACAGTACTGAAAGTGACAGAAGGCAATACAATGAACTAGCAGACACACTGGTGAGTTTTTCCCTTTCTTGACAAAACAGAAACCGGACAAAATTATGACCAAGACAGTTCCCAGCCAGGTGAATCTGCAGGAGGAGCGGACTGGGGTGCCTCTCGACTCTTCTGCCCTGCCACTTACAGCGGATCACGGCTTGGCCCACCGTCTCCCCTCGTTAGCTCTTGGGATACAATCACCCTTGCCCTAGCAGCTTTCCAAGTTGGAAATGGAACACCAGAGTACCATATTTCAAGCTGGATGCCAACATGCCAACTCCAGTATCTTACTCCTAATTAATAGGAGTTTTGCACCCTGCTGTAATGGCGTATTTCTACTTTTAATGTATGTTTTGCCTCACTGAGATATGATTTAAAATTGACTTAAAGGCATCAGGAATTGGGACAGTAAAAACTTTAATGCTTCCAAATTTAGCTCACACGTTCTTACCGATATCTACAATATGAAGCCTTCTCCTGCATCCAAAAGCAAGGGGGGGTTACATTGCTTAAATGTTTTTCTGCAACTGGTAGGGGTTTTTTACAGCAGGCTACCTTAAAGATCCAGGGATGTCACTTGGCCTCAGAAGAGAGTCACTTTTGTAAGAGTGCCGCGATGTCTGGAGGAGTCCCTCACCGACCTTTACCAAAAGCACGTTACTACACAGCACGTTTTAAAGGGAACATGACATACAATAAAACTTTCACTTCCAGCAGGCTGGGTTGTGTCCTACACATCTGCGCGGTGAACAGTGCCGCACAGCAGTGCGGGGGGGTTTAGTCCTGGCTGGCACAGGACTGCAATGAAACACTGATACTTCTTGTAAACCCCAAAACGTTTAACATGTTGGCACAGAGGTGCCTTTAATCTCATTTCACATGTAAAGTCCTCTCCTTGTGAAAAAAAAGCTCTTCCTCCTACAGAAACCATCCGCAGTGCGTAAACTCGCCAGCGGCCATGGCTTTCAAAGCAAACCCTAAAGTATTATTCCATTTTCCGCTGAATAAAAGTATTGAGGTTTCTTTGTCAGAGCAAAGCGAGGCTGGATTCCTTTATCCCCCTGCCCTTTCCGCTCACAATGCCATACTCTGTTTGGTGGGCCAAGGAGGGGAGTCTCCCAAGAGATCCCAACAGGATTCAGTCTGCTGGTAATGGACTCCTAATACTTGCTAGGACCATCAGCCTCCTCCACAGTTCTCTTTGAACGAGGGTAGTCTGTCAGGAGTGGGAAGCAATTTAAAACCACTGGTAAAGAGAGAGCTTAGGTAGGGAAGAAACAACGACTTCTTATCAAAGCTGCCAGGGGAGAAGCCCCAGGTGGTACGGCAGAGGGGGATCCCAAACACCAACCGCCAGCCCAGCATTAGCAGATGAGATTCAGTAACCAACAGCGGCTTTTAGCAGCTCAGCGCAGCCCTCAGAGGGTGGCGATTAACGCCTCTGCTGCAGGCAAGGGGAGGACAGAAACCAGCGCCCTGGGAGGTTTGCGGTGCCGGCACTGCCTTCTCCGAAGCGAGGCCCAAACCCGACGCTTCAGAAGAGTCTGCTCAGAGAACACTCGTGTCTGATACATGTACATGTGTGAGGAGACCAGGGAGTAGGAAGCCAGGAGAACACGTGGCGTGCTCAGCCTTCAGACGCGAGCTCTGTAACCCCTGCTGGGGCCGATCTCTCAACACAGAGAGCGTGGGCACAGCAGACTGACTTCTGGGATGATTTGTCAGACTGGCTCTGCTGCTGGGCCATATCAGAAAGGTGGGTCAGCCCCTAAGAACTGCCCCGTTCTACTTCATTGCTCCTCTTAAGCGAAACTGAATTCTCTGTTCCCTATTTTTCTATGAAGAATAAAAGCAGTTTGTGTAAGAAACAAGCAAAGCTTTAGAAATAAAGCATGCTCTCAGGCAAGGAAACAAAAGGCTCTGCTTTCACCAAAAACCGTGATGTAGAAACACCTACATGCAGAGATGCATTCTAAAGCATTGTCTTGGGACAGGAACCAACCCAGACTTCAGTACGTACAATTTAGAGTTCTTCCAATGCCTTTAAGTGTGGGGGGGAAACGTAATCTGTTTTGATAACTCTTTACATTAAACAGTGATAAATAATTAAATAAGTTTAACTGTTTCATTAACTAGAGATAGATTGAGAGGGCTCCATAGATAGAATATAGATCAAAAAGATTGAGGCTGGCTATAAATTCCCCTGATGTTTTATGACACCATTTGTATTCTGTCACTCACTAGCTTTATGTATAGTCCAAGCTGTGAACTGAATACCCCATTCAGAAAGCCACTCACTCTGCATGTTATTGCAATTTAATATTTTCACACACAGACACATCATTATCTTGGAACCTGACACTGCAAGGAGAATTCAGTATTTTTTCAAGAGTGCTTTTTTTTGTTCAAATGTGAGCACTGAGGCACAAGACTGATCTAAATGACCACTCTTCCAATATTTAGTCCCTAGGCAGACAGATGAGCGGGTAGATATTTGTCTGTGTTTTCAGGGATTCTTCTCATTTCAAACATGTATGATGTGATTTCACTGAAAGAACTAAAAAGAAAGATTAAGAATCTATCATTATCAACAGGAAGAATACCCCTTACATAGTTACAGCTTGCAGCTGTGAACTAGATTATATATATAGGGGTGTGTGTGTATATATACATATATATACATATATATATACACACACATATAGACAGGGAAGCCCCCAGAGTTGTCTCTTCAGTCTTCAATTACTGAAGTGTGGCTATGGAATGAGATTATTGCACTTATGCTAGGAAGGGGCAGTGAACATACATTCATCTAGGCTGTTTGAGAAGATTCAGGCATATAGCTCCTCAAATTACAGGTTAAAACCACCTATTTGTTTATCAATATTTTAAAAGCGAGGTCACATCAGAAGAAGGACTTTAGAAGCAGAGACAAAGGCACAACTGATTTCATCCATGAAAATAAGTATATCTTACACCGGACCCTTGGTAGCTAATCATTAACGAGCATTACATACAAACTCAGATATAAGAAAAAAATCTTTATATGCAAATAGCATCGATGTTCCAAAGAGTTCAGTGCCTTGAGGGCCTGCTCCAAAGTCCGGTGGAGTCAATGGAAGGCCTACCATGAACTTCAGCGGGTTTTGGGTTCCGAGCAGCGAGGCTGCAAGGCTGCTTTTCGCGAGTAAATGGCTGGCCGTGGCGAAGGTTCCCTCAGATCAGCTAGGCAAGGTTAAGGGGAAACTTCCGCTGGGGAATTCGTGTTTCCTGGTCAGAGTTAGCCTCCATTTGCCCTAAGCTGTGCCCTCAGCATTTCCATTAGGAAAGAAAGGAGGGTTCCAAACCAAAGCAACGCTCCAGAAAACTTCCATAGGTTGTTTCCTTCTCTCCCCTCACCTCATTTATTAAAGCACTGGCTTCTCCAGTAAACGACGGGGGAAGTCTCCGGGCACAGAGAGTGGGTAGGAGCATTTCTGAGCTCTGTGCTGTGATCTAGCCTGAGTTACTGACCCATGAGAACCTCCGCTTCCCCAGACAAGCCAGGCAGGTGCTTCCTTCCACCGCTTGGAAGGAGAATTCACCAATATAATGGGAGTCAACCCAATAGCACGGCCATAGACATACAGAAGAGATGCTTAATAGAATTAATTCTGCAGCAGGACATTTCTCTGGTTAGCGCCTGGACTTATTTCAAACTGCTAAACAACGATACTTCAGGGAAAAAAAAAAAACAGTTACTGTCCATTGGGTAAAAATAGATTTATAGATAGGTGTTAAATGCAGGCTCCTTTTCCTGATCTACTGGAACAGACAGCACTATTACATAAATCAATATTTAGCTGGGGTATCGACTCCCAGATCGTACAAGAAACTTTCTGGTTATGGCTAGAGGCTACGCGCGTGACTATTGGCACCAAGCCTCTGCTCTTTCAGGACGCAGAGCTCTACACAGTAACTGAAGAATGACACAAAAATGCTCTTTTCTCTGAAGAGGGAGTTAAAAAGTAATACATAAGCTTAAAAAGGAAATGATGTTAAAGGCCTGTGTGTTTTAAAGCATCGACCACCTGGCTGCTTGTCTGAACAGTTAGAGAATCCAGAAGTGACTTTTCTGAGGCATGTTTAACAGGTTGGTATCCATTCTGCTTCACAGGCGCACGCTTTTTAATAGAAATAATCGTAACACTCCCTTCCCATCCAATAAACAGTTTGAAGAGGCACTAGGATTTACCTAAAGGGCCTGAACTGCACAGATATTCTACACGCCTGGAAAACCATGCATCTCCTCTGGTCTGAGGAAGCATCAGCAGCTCCGCAGGCATTTCCTTGAGGACGATCCATGAAGTTCACCCAGATTCCCTGAAGGGTCACCTTCAGCCACTGGTAAAATCCCCGCGAACAGAAGACGAAGAACCAAATTCTATTCTGAACTTTACCTGGATAAATGCTTGAAGAGTATTCTAGCAGGAAGAATTTAAGAACTCCCAAAGTAGCAGAGATCTGGTTTTTATTCATTATATATGGGATATATGAGCAGAATTGCTTCTGAGCAGAGGGCTTTTCAAAGTCCTCCATGAGGTATCAACTGCATTTTAAATATGACTATTGTGCCATGTAGGGATTTAAATTTATTGTATTCCTATGTGATAATTCTAAAATAAAATGTATGATCACTTGCAAGTTGTGCATGTTCTTTATTTCACATTTATGTAATAAAATATAAAATGAAAACAGTCCTTTTCTATAAACAGAAAAAAATGGTAAAGCAATTTTATACTACACAAACTTCAGGCACAGCCATTTAAAAATTAATTTACATGATTGAGCCCAAAAGGTCCATTCACTGTGAAATATAAAACACTAAATACTATCCTGAAAGGAAAGAAAATGCCAGACTACATGTAAATAAAAGCATTTTTATAAGCATCTGAGACTGAATAAAAGATTTTTCGCTCAATCTGAAACTTGTGAAAAAAGAAAAAAATCTGATCCAGTAAATTTAGCAAAAACATCCCAACGACCTCAGTGGGAACAAAACACGAAGATCATTAACGAGACGTTTATCTAGAAATCAAAGGCAGGTATGCATATCCCTCCCATTTTACAGATGAAGTAGTTGAGGGTAAATTATTTGCTCAAGCTGGTAAAGTTTGTTCATCAGCTTAGCAAAAAATATAATTCCTGCCTTTTCTGCATCCCAGACCAGTCTCCGATCGAGTAATCTTGTTCCAACATGCTCAAAGTTTGGTGGTTTTTTGGTTTAGCAACAGCAGCGCAGGGCTCCACCCCCAGTTCCACTGCTGCACAATTCCACTTTTCCATGTTCTGAGCAGAACTTCACATCCAACTTTCCATGTTTCCCTACAGCCAGCGAATCAGGCACTCAAAGCACAATAACGCTGGGCCGAGAGAATAAATAGGTGTGCTAAATATAGCCTTTGCGCGGGAGGCCGGTTCCTGGCGGAGGGTTGGCCTGAGCCTCAGGTGAAGCTGCTCCGCGCGGGAGGCTTACGTAGCCAGGAGGGAAAAGCCTCCTTCTTCCCCGTCCTGCCGCTTCCCCCGGCCGCCCGCGCAGCCCAGGAGCGGGGCTGGGCTCTCCGGCCACCCCGCCACAAGCCAAAACGCCGTCACGGTCCCATTCCCACCCGCGCTGCGCGGTTCACTGGCACCACCTCCGCCTCCCTCCAGACCCAGTTGCTCCTCAGCCTGACCGGGGAAACCGCGTTTACCTTCCTGAGTCCCCCTGAGGTGGTTTTCTACCCAGTAGGAAATAAAGCTTATGCTGTTTTTTATTTCCCCTGTAATACCAATAAAACAATAACTCGATATCACTTCTAACAAAACACCGCTGCTATAAAGTTAAAGATATGGAAAAGAAAATTAACTACTGTTTATGACAGCAGTGGAAGGGGAAAAATAAATAAATAAAAGCACAATGCGTGCAAGGGAACAGATGGCTTATGTCCAGCATGGCCCATCTTCTGTATATTACTTCTTTGGAAAGGAAGTCCATGCCACTTCAGAAAATAGCAATCTGTCTAAAATATGCTCAGGGTATATAATTGATCATTCCGTAAGTTAAGGGGAAAAAAAATACACACAAGCTACATTTCTCCACCAGAGAGATCTGGTGGAGATGCTAAAAGTGAATCCCCTTAAACCAGCTATATACCAATATTTGTATATTTCATGCACATGCAGACAAAATCTCTTGGGTCACGTGCTCAGCTGGTGAAAATTAGTTTCATCGATGTTGATACTGATTTACATGAGTTGAGGATCTGGCCTCTCATTTAAAAAAAAAAATCCTGAGTGTTGTCAGTTTAACCCCAGTTTTCACAGAAGAGAATCAGGCAGGCGGGTTCTGCTCAGCGTTATTCACTGATGATACACGCATCTGAAACCAACGCTGTGTGCGCTTACACGAGAGATATATGTATTAACAAAAACAAAGAACGGGTTTGCGGCTAAATCGTGGTATCTGAAAAATACCTTGCCTAATGAAGTGCAGGAAATGGAGTTGTGAGCCAGATAAAGTGCCAGGTTCTGCCCCCCGCTCCGGGTCGAAGTCCCGCGGAGCAGCTCTGCATTGCTGAGCACAGGTTTATCTGGCCCTTCCCGCAACCTCACGGAGTCACCAGAAATCTCTTCTCGGGAACACGCCAGGAGAGGGATGTATGCACCCTCCCCTCTCTCAGAAGACCAAAGAAATACTCAGAATTACTTTAAGATGTTGCACACCAGGTAGCACGTAAAGAAAAGCTAGTAGAGAGGGGAGCCGGTGTTTGAAATGATGCTGAATTTCATTATGTTCTTAGTCTGCACTGCTAGGAAAAAAAAAAAAAAAAAAAAAAAAAAAAAAAAC
>JAAGAY010137209.1:10000-44517 GCA_011801015.1 Ardeotis arabs | reverse complement strand
ACAGGAAAGACAGGTCAAGCATTTCAGATAACTGTGTGAGGATGCGAGATGAAGTAATTACTGCAGGCACCACACTTTTCTGTCTAAATACCCCTTTTTCAAGATAATACTCGGTACCCCAAAGAAGCTTGGGCAGAGATCCTCTTTCTTTCCTATATGTACAACATATTTATTTGCTTGTCACTCAGGAAACCTTTTAAAATGTATTTTATGGTCAAGAACCAGAGCTCTAGTTCAACTCACTGCAGAAACTAGGTTCAAGATTTTGTTTGCCTGTTGTATTTGTAACAGCCTCTGTCCCACAAGCACAGGTTGGGGAACTGAGAGGTATGTCACGGGCTTTCTCCTCAGAATTTGTTGTGGAGATGAAATGAGACATTATCAATTTAATATGAGCACGATTTGGGCAGGAATTAGTCATCAGTCTGTCATTTTCATTCATCCAGATGCTTTGTGAAAGCTTCTACATCTGGTTAGCCCAGCGTACTTGACATATTCAATACCAGCATCAGCACAGATAAACATACTGGTTATATACTCAGATGATGAGGAAATAGAAAGAGATTCTTTTTCCAAGGCTTTTCTGAGTTAGTATCTATTTTGGACTGCATCTGACAATGAGGTGACATTCCTCACTCATTCCATCATGTGCAGCACACAATTTGTCAGAATAACAAATGCCATGTTTTAGCCGATGGCTAAGAGGAACCATTTACATGTTTCTGTATCTTCAGAGGATGTCAGTCTGGCAGGATACCTAAGGTCAAACTGATTGCATGGCTTATGCCACTTCCAAGATCTATGCATACAAGTACAGCATGCTGCTTTTGGATACCACCTCACAAAGTCAATAAAAAGTTGAACTTCATCGAACAGTTATAATATTTTGTTCATATAGAGAAAGAAGAATCAATTGACAAGTTGACTTTGATAGAAACTGGGAACATAAGGAATCAGAAGTATGGAACTTTTTACTTGCTCCTAACTAGGGAAGTTAGATGCTTTAACATGAAAAAAAGAACTAAATTGAACACTTGTATGTCATCAGTCATGGGATTAAGTAAAATTATTTTGCATCTCCAGGATAAGAAAATTCAAGTATCAGTGTAATAAAAATAATTTTTACCTTTATTTAACTAAGACATTTTAAGTCAATTTTTAAAATAGAAAGAAAATACTATTCCAACAGCATTTTATGAGCTATGACAAGCCTGTACATGCTGCCATTCCAAATAAAACAGAAACAGGACTGGTCTGAAGGTCCATTTAGGGGCCTGGAATGTATTTCAGCTCTTTCTAAAAAATCAGCTACCATACCATTAAGAGAAACAAGCTGCAAGTGGAATCTGGTCCAACTAGGTCTTCTTCCTTGAAAGTTAATAATTGAAAATCATATAAGAAATATCACTTGATACTACTATAAACTAAGTATAACTAAGTTGGAACTCAACTCCTGGTTTCTAATAGAAAAAAAAAAACCTGAAAATAAAATTGCTAAGTACTTCAAAGACAGCATGCAGGTTCAGTAGCTTTCAATGAATTGCTTCCAGAAGCAGTTGCTGATCAAACTCTAATGAAGACTTACTTCATGTATTCCTTCACTCAAAATAGAAGAGTTTTCACACAAAACTGTTTTCCGTCCTACTTCTGTCATTCATTCACTCATGGCCAAAGGATGGTCCTCTACGGGAAACCAAGACATGCTGCTTAGCCTCTAACCATCAAAGTCAAGGAGGGTGCTTCTGCTAGCTAAGTTACACATGTGTATTATTGCTGGCAACATGAAAGATATGTCTTGTTGCAGAAATGTACGAATAATGGTTCACTTTTGGAACTTTTATTGAAAGACTCATGAGGGGTGCTATACTCACAATCTCAGCTTATGGAGTTATGCAAGAACATGAACTTTCACTTGATAACAAAGTAGAATAAAATGTCATAGCTGTGGGGAAAACAGAAGAAGAAGAAGAAGAAAAAGAAGAAATCAAAAAAACATGACCATCACTTCTAAAGGCTTAAGCAAAAAGAAAGCCTAAAACTCAAGCCCCAAAGTGTTATAATCAGCGCACAATTATCTAGGGTACTACAGGGTGGGGTTACTTAAATAAAGCAAAACCATATGTAAACTACACTAAAAGAACACATTTAGTACATTCACTTTTGAAGTCATTCACTTACTTTCACTTGTAACTAGCTACCTATGGAATGAAGAAACTGCATTAAATCGCAGTGAGCAGAGCGGGCCTGGTAGAGCAATATTTATTTTGTGTCATGTATTCTGCAGCAATAGGCAGCAGTCAGTGGTGTGGGCAGCAGATGGGCTCTGGTCAAGCCATAATCCAGGTAATCTATTCACAGACAATTCAAATTTGACTGCTTTATAAATCTCAGGAATTTTAATGCAGTCGCGTGACTGTTGAGTTATGAAGTTGAAAATATTACAAACTGTCAAAAAATACGAGCCACCCTCCAAAAACCTTCCCCCAATTAAATTCCCTTGGCTGTAATTTAGAAAAACTGTAACCCTTGTAAAAAGCTTTTTACTGAATGTCTCCACCTATGTTTTTTCCCTCCAGCCACAAGCATATGAAAAAAAGTAGTTGAGAAATGAAGAAGTTGTGAAATTTGGTAATTGGGTTAATGACAATAATAAAAAGAAACCCTTGAAAAATTGAGGACAAAAAATCTTTTATTGGAAAGATGTTTTCTTCCTCAGATGAATTATAGATCAACTCTGTGGAAAACACTGTTTGATAATTATTCTACAGCTCCTATGATTAAGAAAACAGTACACAGCCTGTTCCATTTTAAAGTGTCCCCACCCTTGCTTAAGCAGAAATGCAGTTACAATAATTTTATGGTACATAAAATGAAAACAGTTGGCCTACTAAGTAACAGTGAAGCAACATACACAGTTTTATAGATGTACAGTATCATTTAGAACCCTGCTGTTTCATTTGAATTGTGTTGAATCTTTTTTATCATTTCTTCACCTAACCTAATTTGCCTAAACCCCTTATTTAATATTCCTCCTACTGTTTGTTTATTTCTCACTGAAAGAGCATAATAGCAACAGAAACAATAATATAATATAAATAAAGGCTAGAACCGGTGGTATATCTTCTCAGAAGTGTGAACATTCCTCTATCTATTTCAGTTCCAGTGTTTCAAGACTTTTCTTTGTTAGGGGAGAATTTAATAAGACAAATAATCAGTCATGAAGAATGCAGTAGAACTCTACTAGTGACTGCTGAGCCCAAATGATGCATTGTACAAGGAAGAAGACAATACAGTAATTCTTTGTAATAGAGGAGACCAAAATAACAAGAAGCACACAACACAAGTTCTAAACTATTACAATGAACTCTGGGACTAAAGACCAGCTCTTAGGTTTTGATAAGGTTGTTTTTCATTTCTTCAGTAGCACACAGATGCCTAAAAGACAGTTTAAATGGCTAGGAGGAAAGCCTTAAAATGAAAAGGATGCCCAGTGGCACAGAGCCAATGTAGCTGGTTCATTCAAAGTGGACATTAGCAATTCCTGTGTGTAGAATAAGATATTCCAAACAGCCTTAAGCTGACCTAAATTATATCAGTTTCAAAAATCTTGGGAATGTCTGAAATTTACCTCAGTTAACTATCCCATTTTCAAATGCAGAGTCACACTGGGACATCAGTGGAATTCTGGAGACAAGTACATTTGTTAACAGTCATAGTAAAAGAATATTAAAAAGTTAAAAGTTCTTAAAGAGCTGGAAAGATAATAAAGATTGTTTTACTATCTGCGTTTTGAAAATGAGAAAGCACATCGAACTTTCTTTCTGAATGGAGCTATTAAATCTATTACAGAGGAAGCAAAGTGAAGTTTATAAGAGTTTTGCCCTCTGAGAATTTCAATGGGTAAAAGCTGTGGAAATTTCACTTTATTGCCACTGTTCCGCCTACCACAAGGGAGCACTTGTAATATTGATTAAATTGGACATGGACAGCAGAAAAATATGTAACATTTATCAAAGCCTACAGGTGCAAGAAAACAAAACCAGAAATTCCATTTGTTATTGTAGGGTCTAGAAAAATATGATGGGATGTACCTTAAATGCAACAGGAAAACAGTAGGGGCTGTGTTTGTGTCAGTTTTTGGAGAAACTGCTGTACCTAATTCTTAGTTTCCAGAAACACCAACTTAAACCCAGAGCCAGCTCACCCTCTTGGAAGCCACAGATACTGTTAGGAATTTGGCCCCCTGTTGTTTATCCATTTTTAAGTGGGTTTTCAACCATTTCCAAAAGGAGATCCCATTGAATTTTCTACTTAAAAAAATTACTAAATTAAGGACGCTCATAATTTTCACGATATCCATGAGCTTATATACTGCTGTTTTGATAGAGCCATATTAATTTGGTTTAACACAAACCAAGAGATCCTTCTTTCTAAAGGCCTTATTCAAAGACCCTTCTAATTCTAGCTTGCCTTAAAATTAAACAATGTGGTGCTACTCTCTCTTTCTCCATCATAACTTAGCATTATGCAAGAAAGCTAATATTTTCCTAAAATACAATATCTGCTCTTAGTCAATTAAAGATCTTTAGATTATTTTCTGTATCATAATTGCTATGCCACTTTTACAAAAGTGCCTTCAAAAACCTTCAACAGTTGTGAAAGATTAGTACCACCATAGGATTTGTGCTCTCTCATGAAGTGCTTGACATTTGTACTGCTTTCTCAAGGCTGTTCCTTTAGAGTAGTGAATTAGGAGGTGGACTTGTCTCTCCAATAATTTTGTAAGTAAATCCTGCAAATCACCAGGGTAAACAAAAAGCACTTGGGAAAATAATTTCACATAGTCTAAAACAAAATAACGCCATGTTGTCCACATTGCAACCAATAATGTTAGTTTTCAGATATCACGTGTGCTGCCAAGACTTCTGATAGGAGAAGTAGGTTGGAAGCACCTCTTCCTCTGAATTGTCATGACAGCTCAATTTCTTTTGATTAAAAATTCTAAAAATATGGGGTTGTCAGCAAATATATGTAGAAGAGGTTCTGTGGATATCAGTCTGTATGGAATGTAACTGAATAATGAAAAACAGCCCAACACATATATCCCCCAATGGTGAATAGCATGTCAGATAGAAAAACACATTCGCTCAACCACTACGTGTCTATAATGCATTTATTTCACTGGGATCTTTATGAAAACTAAACATACAGCTTTGGTTATTGTTACTTAACCAGCTCAATGAAATAAAGGAAGAGAGACCAACAGATGAACATTTTAGGTTTTGAAACCACCAGGATAAAATTATTTGATTCACAGCTACACCTAATACAGCTGAGTAACACAAACACTAATATCCTGTTTCTTACCCTGGATAGCAAATCTTGTACTGCTTAAATCTAGCTCATCTTGAACTAATGCTACTTTATAAAAAAAAAAGAGAAAAGCTTATCAAATATTCTTAGAAAATCTCTGAAAACAGTAAATACCAGTCCTTTATTACACACTCTGGAACAAAGTCAAAATTCTGCTAAGTTCCTAGTGTACAGCACAACTAACTGGAAGTTTGGATGTTTCATAAGTGAGTTTCACCAAAGGTACCATACGCTGAGATTCCAAGCCCATGTGTCATGCCCTGAAACATCTGCAACAGAACATAACATTCTTAATAAATGAGATAAATAAAACTGTGTATTTAATGAAATAATTCTGAAAATACATCTATTCATCCACGCAGATGAAAAGCTGTTTACGATTTTGCTTGGTGGGAAAGAAAATTTATAAGGGATATTTTTCAGTTCTGTTTAAATATACCTGGAGTATTTCTATGAGAAGACAACATATGAGTTTAGCAGTGTGAAAGTATATGTGCCACAAAGATATTGATGAAAAGAAGGTGTACAATCATTCATATCACCTTACATACATTAGTTATAAAGAAAAAGCATTCCATTTTATCATATTTAATAACACACTGGAAAAAGCCACACATACTTTAGAGTTATGTAATATATTTCTGGTTTAGGGGAAGGAAAGGTAACTACTTAGAAAATGTAGGTTTGCATTTTTATGCTAAATTAATGCTAATTATATTACCACTTATACCACATTCTCATCCCACTCTTGCAAATTGCTACAAACAATTAAGAGCAAAAATCCATTCAAGTTAACAAAATGACAAGTTTTCTGTTACTTCAGAGTATTTTTAGGTGTGGTATGTTCTTAGCCTAAGTTGGTTTTAATCTGTTCCTGTAATTCACAAATCCTCAAAATAACTCCATAACTCACTCTTTCTCTCTTTTTCACCACCTTTTTTTTTTTTTTTTCTTTTTTAACACTGTTTAATCAGGATGGGGATCTGAACTGTGAGTTTATCCAAACCAGTCTCCTTTTAGTGCTTGGGTTTTTTGCTGTGCCAAACCACTTCTGGTGTTTCAAGCAAGGCAATGACAGCATACCTTCTTGTTATTATTTATGCACGGAAGGCCAAACCAAATGCTTGGGTGGGTCACTGAAGACATGAAGTAGGTAGTTTTTTCCATCCACAGGACCCCATTTACATTTAAATGAACTTGCTCCTTGTGAAAGATTGGCTCCAGCAGAGAATACCACATGACCACAGACATTGAAATTAAATCACAATCACAAGGATAGAAGCCACCAACATACTGCTAAAAACAACCTACAGCACATTTCTGCATTGCCTTATGTATGTCAGTAATAAAGAGAAAATGTACCATTTTGTTTTATAATATGCATCTCCTGTATTTTCTCAATCCATGTGTATAGTAGGATACTCCTGCTCAAAGAAAGAGTCAAACAAGTAACACACAAAGCTACCTCTGCCATGACTGGATTTCTCATGATGGGCAGGAAAATTGTCATGTGCAGCTCCAGGCTTTAAATGGATGATTTCTCCTGGCTGATGCTGGAGTGGCACTGACTTGACAAATGTGGGAAAGTCCTCAGCTGTGAGATGGGGGCTTAGGTTGTGGGCTCTTGGTCAATTGAAAGGTTGCATTAAATGTAAATTATAGGACTGTTACTTAGATATATACCCTTCTCAACCAGGTGAAAGGCAAACAGTGCCCTGCACTAATTCACAGATGAACTGGTGATAGGCTTGCTGAATAAGGCAAGCAGGCAGGCAGCAGGCAATTATAATCCTCATCTTTGAAGGAAGGAAGGAAAGGTATTTTTATATAAAACCATATTAACTTTCCTTTTTCTTTTCAATTTATATGGAAAAGTATTAGACAAAAATCTACAGCAGAACTGGCAGTAAATATCACAGTAACAATTGCTCTTTTATTAAATATTTATTGAAATAAATTCCTATGCTTTCTCATTTTTCTTCTTCTGCTTCCAATATTTATTTACAGCTGATTATTAACATCTGCCAGTGTAACAGTTTCATCTGTACAGAAGCCGAAGGGTAAAAAAGTCACACACCCCCTCTAACATGACCTGTAGTTAGACAGAAAACAGTTTTCCCAGTCACCGCTTGGCTTCCTGTCTGTGACCTCTGAAAAGCATTGGAGGCCAGGGTTAATGGCCTTTCCAATCTCTGTGATAAGAATTCATTTTGTTCTATTACCAGCAGTTATCTCAGGAGCCTGCTGCATCACTTCAGCAGGGTTCAATCAATGAGAGGACCTAATGAAGTAACCAGCTGTAGCTCTATTTCCCTGGTCAACTCTATCAGACAAATAAGATCTATCAGTCACATCTTAAGGCCGAGCCTAGAAACAGCATCCTCACATGCTGAACCCATATGCATATGAACTAATGATACTTGGCCATTTCTCTTTAATCTTCTCTTTTAATATGGCTTTTCTAACAGAAAAGGGAACAAAATAGGTTTGAAATGCAGCATTAAGAGCACAGCATTAAGAGCACAATAATACTGGATTAAGAAATAGTAGATTTTCAGAACAGCAGGAAGCATTTGCATTAATAGCAAAAATAGCGTAAATTATATTATATGACAGATTTTTTTTTCCCCCCAAGCAACTCCTATTCTCCTTAGATGGTACTCTTGAAAACAAAAAAATATTTTGTTTATTATTTTCTGCCTTAAATTACTATGTGTTATAAATGGTTTTAATTATGGGAGTTAATTTTTAGTTTGTCACTTAGAAAGGAACTATAATTATGGTAGTACTTTTCAGTTAAATGTCAGTCAAAATAATTGTCAGTCAATTTTATTTTATATTTAAGTCACACAACTGAAAATAAACATGTTACTTTGGACATAATTGTATATATATAATTTTGTGATTCATTATAATTAACTTTATCCTCTCAAAAAGGGCTTAATTACTCAGAAGTACAAATCTTTAAAAGGTGCTAGATTTGAAAATTTAAAAATAAGGAAAATAAGAATAAAGGACAACTTCAGGACTTCAGAGCTGTATACATCAAAGTATGACTTTATAATTAATTAGAGGGTACAGGAGAAAAATGCAATTCATATTGCTTGTACCAAAATGTCCAGCCTGACTTCATCACTAGGTGTGACAAACTAAGTTGTAGCAGGACACTACGGCCAAATTACTGAAAGTGCTGTGGGAAGGCAAGTTAGAAGAGTGTCGTATTTGCTGAAATGTTGAAAGCAATATATAGCTAAGTTTCTTTTATTAGGTTAATCTCAACGAATCTCATGAAATGAAATTTGTACCCTTTTAACTTAACTGTGTGCTTTGTCAAATTGAAACAAAAGGAAGTCTGGCTGTGTGCTGTTATGGAGAAAGAGAGACGATACCCAAGAAATAAAGCTAAAAATGATAACTATTCAACACGTAAACACACTGTGCACAGAAATGTCTATGAAATTAAAAGCTAAGTATCATTTTGTATACGGGAACTGATGGATCTGATGGATTATGACACACACAAATTCCAGAGTACATGTGCTTCAAATAAGCGCTTATATCTCTTTTCCCTGTGAGCAAAACAAGGGCATTCTTCTTTTGCAGTCTGCTTGCATTAATAAAGCAGTAGGAATATTACTTATACAATCAAAGGAAATCCAAGAAATCTTCCTTTTAACCACCTTAATGAAAAACAAGGGGAAGAATGTGTTTTAACAGTGCAGTTTGGTATTTAAGGAAAGCACATTTCTGCCATAGATACATAGGTACATTTGAAAAGGACCAAAGTATCTATGCCACATATGTAAACAGATAAGATTATGCCTAGCAGGCATTTTGGGAACATCTGTCAATTTTTTTATGGAACGCACTGATTGTGGGCTATTGATTGCATTTAAACAAAGTTGTTTCAAAAAAAAAATCAGCTAACAATTCGTGTAGAAAGAACTGATCAATATTTAAATGACTCTCTTTATTGATTTAAAATTAACTTTCAATTAAGAGATCCATAGGACTCTTAACTGCGACACTTATCCATTCAAGAGAAAATAAAGGTACATTTATCGATACACTTAAACAGCAGTGGCTGGTTTCCTATTGATTCAGTCATTTGCGCTGGGATTCGTTAGCGTCATCTGACTTTAACTCACTTACTAGGTCTTCACAGTGTGTAATACTGCAAGATGCAGGAATGCACAAAACAATACAGGGGAAGTGAACAGAATTAGAAGATGTATGCAGAGGTAAGTCATACTTATGCTTTTTACGTCTCCTGATGAAGGAAGAGACCATTTAAAAACTGCCTAGTTTTTGGTTTTGATCACAAACAAATTTCTGTCAACTGATCTATTATGTACAGTTTGGAACAGGAAACATATAAATGAATGAAATCTTTAATATTGATAGGTAACAGTTCTATTGGCTCCTATCAGCTCTGACAAGACCACCTATTTGTGTGTATTGATTAACATATAATCAATAAGAACTTAAGCTCACTGTTTGCAGAATGTTTTTAAGTGGCAATATCATGATGTCCTGCATATGTTCATCTATCTATACATACACATACAATATTTAAGGCCAATATAATTTGATATTGTAATTATGGACTTAGGCATCATATGGATTTTGAAAGACTAACTGAGCCATTTGAAAGAAAACATTAAGTGTGTAGCTCTGTTTTAGAGAAAAACTCAAATATATTTGTACTAAACAAAAATATACTACAATACCATAGCTATAACTATAAACATGTGCAAAAGCATCAGCACATTTAGTAACACAAATTAAAACCAGGACTGTAATTACATACTTCGTTATTTATATGTATTCTGGGTATTTTAGTATACTAAGAAAGCTGAACATGTAATCTCTATAGTTAATAATAGACCAAATTCATCCCAGGTGTAATTTCATTGAAGTCAATGGACCTGGAACTGCACCTGGAATGAATTTGGCCCAATGCTATGAATGCCTCCTGACTCTCGCCAGCCTTGATTTACGTATAAGATACAACACAAAAATGAAATAAAAATAGAAGATGTCTAGGAGGCATAGCATGTTTACAGAGAGTGGTAATAACCTTGCCTAATATATATGTGACAGTGCTTCGCTTAGCCAGACAGTATCACTGGGAATGGGGGAGGGCTATTTGGGAATGACAGTAGCTCAGGTTTGCCTGTGTCCCTTCGTGTCATTGCCTATTTCTTTCTCTTTTTCTCTCTCTTTGTTTTTGAAGCCTCACAGCCCAGAACCATCCAGTGAAATGAAGCTGCCCCAAACTGACCCATTTATTACCTATTCATTTGCTGTGATGTAATCTCCAGGAGGAAAAAAAATGCTGCAACATAGTAATGTTTAAACATTAAGATCTCTTCTGATCAACAGAGATTATTCCTTAAACTGAGAATCCCAAACAGAATGTATATAAAATCCAACTTGCATATATGATCACCAACATTTTATTTTTAAAAAATTAGATTTTGCTAATAAACTAGATCAAATTCTTTGAAACCTGGGGACTTTTTATATTATGATGAGCTGCTGCTTCCATATTTATTCTTTTCTCTATCCACTAAAGGTTAAATCATACTTCCGAAAGGCTCATTTGCAGATTTATGATATGAATCAATGATATTTTTAGGATCACAATAATGCAAAAAACTGGCTAAGGCCTTTTGCTGCTGGGTGAGAGTCAAGATCAGAAAGATCGGTGTGCAAATGCAAAGTAAATTCTCCCTCCTAAAATGTCTAAATCACATAATGTTAGTGTAACATAATTTGGAATATATTATGACGGTTACAATTACTAAAAAGTGCATGATGCCATTATTTCCAACTGGAAATTAGATGATTATACTAATTAAGTGATAGCAGGTGGCACAGGATGACTGCTACAATCTTCTCTGATGTGCAGAGAGAGATGCATGGTTCACTGTCTAAAACACTCAGGAATAGAAACAATTGGCTTAAGCAGTATTCTGTCCCAAGATGCAGAATAGGGATTCACTTTGATTTAACACTTCCTTATCACATCAAAGAGGTGAAGAGGCATCTTTATGGATTGGCTTAGGAAAAAAAAAAAAGCTACTGGTTCGGCTTCTACCCTTGTAACTAACATCTCTTAATATAACAGAATTATAGTATGAAAGGAATTACAATAGAATAATGTAATTCTAAAATGCCAGCAACCTTCTCTTAAACTGCAACTGGCCTAAATTCATCATTACTGCTTTTAACTTCCAAAATTCAGAACTGCTATAGGTGTGCTACTGAGAGCCTCTAAGTCAAGCAAACTGGAAATGTTGTAGTAAAATAAATATTGTTCTGAAAATAAAAGCACTAAGTACTTTTAAGAATATATGCAGTCATTAAATACATTTGACTTTTAATTCAAATTTACTAAGTATTTACACATTATTTTTACAGCAGGATTTGAAGATTATTCACAATTGCATTAAGTTAGACAAATAATTCTCTAGTCCCACGAGCCATTCCAGAGCTTGTTTTTCTTGTCCTCTCTGCTCTATGTTCAGACTGAAGTAATGCTAAGTCATCACCATCGATTAGTTTTCCAGATCAGCCAGTAGTTTAAATACTATGAGATGTCATTAAGAAGCTACTCTTTTTTTTTTTTTGGACTTCCATATGTTTCTGGAGTGTGACCTCAGTTTAACGATGGCAGGGGAGCAGACCTGCTGAAGAACCATGCTGTGTGAGAATGCAACCAACATATGCCTAAGAGGCAAACCAAGTGATTCTTATAAATGATGGAAAATAAATATTATTCAGTTTCTGAAAATCTCTTATCTAGATTTATCTGTCTCTGTAGCATTCATTTCAGTTTTGTTATTGTATTGCTTACTGCAGATCAAAAGTATGGCTGATAAGACTTCAGTTTAGATATATTTGTAACATGCTATGATATCTTACAGCATAGCTAGTTAATTTAAAAAATTACTGCCTTCTCCTCCTACATCTCCCAATGCCTTACCCGTGCCACAGTTTCAAGCAATGTTTGTACCACCTGAATTTTCACACAGATTGGACAGTAGAAGATGAAAAACTACTGTTTTCCGTAGAACGTTGTGCTTTACATTGTGGTAATATTCTCAGTGCAAACTAAGGATACCCTACTCTTCTTCCACAAAAATTCACACAGTTGTATGTGCTATGATAACAGCAAGTACAGTGCAGATGTCTGTAGTAAGAATAAAAAAAGAAAGGTTATCTAGTTTACAAGCCTAAATGAACATTTTTTTTTCCTTTAAAGCAAAACATGAAAGTTTGTGAAAATCACTCATCTCCTTTTTTTTTTATGCTTTAATTGAACTAAATGAAATGCAACTAAATTTCTGATTACAAAAAATGCTTTATCTTATCCAGAATACTAAACCGCACAGCATTTAGAATAGTATCATGCAGATGTTCTTCTGTGAATTGATATAACAGTTGCATCTTTTCCAGGACAAAATTTAAGCAAATTTCCCACAATGAACATGACAAATGCCTCCCTCTCTGTAGCTAAAATAAAAACCTTTACTCCTGCACCCCAGGACATTCAATTAGCTGTGCAAATGGGAATAATGGTAGACAGCTACTCAGAAGCAGCTATTGGAGAAATCTGAACTTGTTGTTCAACTAAAGAAAATAACATTATTGTACTATAGGCGCGAGGCCAACTCTCTTACCCTCGCATGCCACTGATTAGTTCAGCCTTAGCTGAACAAAAATCCTTAATCTTCTCTTTTTAATATTGAAGAGGTAAACCCTCTTTCACCTGCATGTGGAGTCTCCTTTTCATCAAAGCTCAGGAGATTCCAGCAACAAAATCAATGTATGCATGTTCAGAGCAGTTTTCAGGGTTTTGTAAGACAAATCTTTCAAATGGGAGCTAGTTTAATGCTATTGAGCTGAGTTTCGATCTGACAGAGTCAGTGAACAACACAGAAACAGTTCACTTACCACTGCTCACACTACAGGAGGTGGGAGTCAGGTACAGCTCTGTACAAATAGAGCTGTGCAATTTCTCGGTAAACTCTTACCTAATCCAATATTAAATGCAACAGTACAGTGTTTAAACAAACAAAGATTTAAGACAGAAATGCAATTTATCTCCCTGCAGTAATGAGAGACAATTACGGTTTTCTCATTCAAACTGGTGAAAACTAAGATTAGGTCAACTAAATTTAACACAGTTGTGCTAGTGCTAAACTGATTTTAACTGGAGCAGTCAGGCTCTCTATTCTAATGGAAAGATATATCTGAACTTTGATCAACAAATATCTTGTTCTGCATTTCCCTCCTGTTTTAAAGCTTCCAGCAACTTGCTTTCTGGAGTTTTTGAAAGAAAAAGGACATTTAAAAAAGATTCACTTAATTTTATTACCAGATATTGTAGATTAATATGCGTCGTAGTACAGCTTTGCACAGGCACATTTTCTTTGTTCCTGTGCTCTGAATCTTTGAATGCCAATATTACAATCAACTTAGGATTGGAGACATTTTATTCCTCTTCTGGGAAAATAGTATTACAGCCACATGTCCATATCACCATTATATCATGACGGTCTCCATGATCGTACATCTATTTAGAAAAATGATCACTTGTCATTTCTTGAGCTATGCAGGATCTGAAATGCTTCCTACATGCTTCCTCTGTACTGTTTCTATACCTTCCTTTTAATAAACAAATTAATGAGACTTCTAAAATCCTTAAATATACAACCCGAGTGGCAAAGTCTAAAACAAAATGAATCGAACAAAAAGAAAAATACTTTGCATTTGTATATTAGAGTGACAAAATGCCCACACTACACACTTAGTTATAGCTTTTGCAAATCCAGCTTTAGCAATGGGACAATATTAAAATATTGTCCCCCTAAGACAACCAGAGGCTAAAGGGGATAGCATTCACACTCGTATAGCTTAAATACTGAAATCTGAGCCCAGAAAAGTGCAAACTTCTGTCAGCAACTTCTGCTGTCATTATTCAGTTCAAACTCACACCTCAAAGTAAACAAGAAATGTAATGTTGTTATTGTATGAACTATATAGTTAGCCCTGAATGTTTCTTCTTTCAGGATGCGCAGGAAAGGTAACTAAGTTCTCATGAAAAGGGACAAATTACTTTAGTTTCTTCTGATGTGCTTAAATATCTGCAGAATTCTGGCTGCTGTATATATAAAATACACTTTTGTAATCCATACAGAAGTACTAGACGGAATAATGTATCAATGCATATTTCACACACTGTACAATACAAACAAACTAGTACAAATGGTGGAAGTAAAAAAAAAAACCAAGATTCGATGTAGGTTTGTCATATTAGCAAATTTTCAGCAGGCTAGTCATCTTCCTTATATTAAAAATGTCTATTACCCGCTGTAATTGAAAAACTCTGATAATTACAACATCAGCATTTTAATAGTATATAAATAACCTCTCCTCTAATTACCATTTTGCTAAATTTTTCATATATTGCAGTGTTGTGAAAGGAGTTTCTTGGTAAAGTACTTTACCCTTTCAACAATAATTAATAATTTAATTAACAGGTCATTTTTTTAAAAAAAAAAGAACAACAGCTTAAGTAGAAAGAGCAAGGAGGTTCACAGTTGAGCGGAGAGCTCTCTTTTATGCTATAATTGTGGCTTCATGGCTGTAGCAGTATAAAATTTGTTCATGGCTTATTTCTCCTCCAGCGCAGCCTTTCAGTAGAAATGTTTTTTTGGTGCTATAAACAAAATCCTGTGCACATGTCTCAAAACACAAGTGCATCCACGTGGTCTGGAACTTAAAAAAAGAGGCATTTCCCTATGCCAATTAATTTTTCACAAGTAAATTCGTGTATTTGTTTTTAAAAGAGCCTATAGAGATAGTCATGTCACTGGAGTCTTGACATTATGGAATCAGAAGGGAAATACACTGTCAAAACCAGAAACTGAATTTTCTCCCACCCAGTGTTTAGACAGTCACACCTTCCTTTTCCCTGGTATCAGGGAAGGAAAGTGAGGTGCATGACTCACAAAAACACTGTTGGACAGAAGATGCAATCTTCATTCATGCATAGCCTGAGTAGGAAGCTAAGCATCTGAAAAGCTTTGAATCATGGGTGACTCTGTACCATAACAGAATTGTGTTAAATGAATAGCTGACAATGATTGCAGTTCACATAGCAATAATATTCAGAGAACATAGTAAGAGCTGCAACATTAATGTTTTCAGACTTTACAATCAGTGTCATATTTTGCTAATTTCCAGGCACTTTATTTACCTCATGACAGAGAATGCCCCAGTTAATACTGCCTGAATTTCAAAATGTCATCTTGAGTTTTATAGAAACCTCATTCTTTTTAGAAGTAATTAGCTAAGGCATAGTTTGTATGGCGATTAAAAACCACTTGCTTGCAGAAGCTTGTAAGCATTATGTAATTTTTTTTTTAAACTACAAGTACATATGCGTATTCTTGCCTCCAGCTTAAATACAGTGAATGTTGTAGTTGGTTGCACAGGAATTGTCTCAAGAACATTAAAGCAAGCCAAACACGATTGTATTCCAACTAAAATTGCTCTCTTTATACCGTGTATTGAAACTTGATAACTGTTGGTTATAAAATTCCTTTGATTTTCTGTAGGTAATAAAATACTTTGGCAATTACTATTGACAGTTCTGGATAATCTTGAAGGCTGCCTTGCCTGAAGAAGATGAGTGTTACAAATCACTCCACTGAAAGAGGGAAGAACAGCAGCAGGCAGCAGACAGGTTTCAATTTCACAATGCTGATTATCTCATTCGCGATTCTATGCATGCCTAAATCTGAGGATCCCTCAAGCAGCTATATGGACTTCTACTTTTAAAATGCCTATTACGCTTTCATACTTTTTGCTGCTTCCTGAAGAGTGCCATTTCGCCAAGCTTAAATAGCAGAAAATTGCACTGCTTTTCCTCTGCCCATCTCCTCAATCTCTATTAACCTGCACAAGAACAAAGGAGTATGATAGTCCAGCTATAGGTTGGGAAATAGGTTTGAAGTTGTTTTTCATTTACTGGTACCTATCTTCATGATTCATAAATGTATTTGAACAATAATATTATTTTAACATGTTTTCTAATGACTGAAAGCATAGCCTTTAATTACATTTCTATTTATACTAATAAAGAAGCTGTGTGTTCAGAAGTACATGCAGCTATTGTTTACATGGACATCAAATGACACCGTAGTGCTGTCAGCATGTGTCAAGGCTTAAACAGAAAGGAATAAAAAAAGAAATAGCGAAAAATGTTGCTGGTTTTTGTTGTTGTTGTATTTTTTTTTCTATTTAGGCTACAAGAGAACAAGCAGAAGCAGCTATGAGCAGAAAGGAAAATTGTTGAAGCACCTGGTTCTAATGCTTGCAGTAGGCCTTTATTAGATGTCATAAACTGAATGATGCATTACTCTGTGGACGAATTATAGCCTGCAAATGTTAAGGTAAAATGGAGGACAAAGAATTCTTTTAAAACAAAAAGGTTAAATGTTCCTTTTCAATCAAACAATACTTATTAAATGGAGAAATCATAATAGGCTCAGAGAGATTGGAGACTATTTCTGTTATTTTTTAATGTATTTCTGTATTACCTTAACAAATAAAAAGTATTTTACTTTAATAATTCACATTTTATGTAAGAATGATTTACATTCTATCCTACATTTCACCTGTATTATTAAACAAAGAAAAAACATTTTAAAATCCTATTGCTGATACAGGTTTGGCAGCCCAATCTTAAATCTAAGTGATTGCATTAAAATCCACATAGGCCATCAGCCACCACCAACAAAAAGGTAATTTTGTCCATCAGAAAATGTTTTAAAATAAGATCTGCTTTGCATTTAAAAAGATAAAAGAATGTTTTCTAAAATGACAATTGCTGGTTGGCCATCGATTCTGAGCTTTAATCTCAGGGCCTACTCAAATTTCCCATTATGTCTGACGGAGGCTTAGGGGGATAGAAAGGCCGAACTGTGGGCCTTCAACAAAAGTGGAGGGGGGTTACAGCATTAAGAAACACAGCTGTTGCTCACAAACTGCAAATGTTAGAATAACTCACTACTAGGTTTGGGTTTGTTGTTTTTTTTTTTCCTTGCTGCTAATAAAAACTTAAAGTGTTTTGCATGCTTTCTATAAACAGTGCACTTAAGTTTTATAATCTAGTACATCTTATTAAGCATGAAGTCTGCTGATCCCTAAATTATTCATAACATGGTCCAGACTGATTAAGATTGGCTTGTTAAGGAGCACAAGAAGCAATTAAACTGACAAGGCAGTGCGGCCTTGATGTATACATTTATTATCACAAGAATACCCAAAGTGAATGCCCTTATTAAGCAATGAATTTCACCTCACTGGCCTTCTACCATTGCTGCCACAGGCAGAGAGAGCTAGGAACAACATGTCAAAAGCTAACTCTGAGGAAATGCCTATCTTCAAGTGAAACCGATTTTGTAATGAACCTTTCAGTTCACTCCTGAGGTAATAAATCCTGACTGGTGCATTAATTACTTGATAACATCCCATCAAAATGCAAATGCAGCACTTGACCCATAGGAATGGCTCACTAGCTGTTAACTCTTCAGGGTATACATAAATTGTCTGTTTTCTTTTATCAAACAGGGCATTTATTTCCATCTTGCTAGGGTGAATGTCACTCCTGCCACCCTCGGCCCCTCCGTGGCCTGACACCATCATTTGCAGAGGACTGTCACTATGTGCCGACATCCTAATTGTGCTACTTCTTTGCTTTGTACCTTTGAGGCAGAATTTCCAGCTTCTCCCCCCGACTTCCCCCCCCCCTCCTTTTCTGGAGGAATCTTGCATGTCAAGGACAAAGCTGTAATAGCGTTACAAAGAATGACCCCCACCTCTAAAGTACACTAATCTTTCTTTTCAATGGTAATACATTAAACAAGGAATTTAGTTCCTTGAAGTGATTAAATGAAAGTTGAGCATATCTACGTGAATCGCTACCCAACATAGACAAGCATGCATGCTTTTAGTGAGAGCACCACCAAAGATATATTTACGTGCTTTAAAGACATTTCCTCAGTCCCTTCAATGAGCATTCAATTTTGATGGTGCACAAGAAAATAATACGTCAAAAAGTAAAACAAAGTGGGTTTCATAACACAAATGTAGCAACGGTGAAATGCGATGCATCACATTCTTTTCGCTTGCCGAGAAAATAGGCTGCTTTAATTACAAAAACTATTTCCACAATATATGTTAATGAGGAGCTGTGTTTCATATTTCCCCACTCAAAATGCTAATCTTCATCTGTGGGTCTGACTCTCCCACCTGGGTCAACCTGCTTTACAGTTTTTCTATTTGTCTTGAAGGCTTGGTGAAAATCCTTAATTCAGGTTACTAGGCAACCCTGCAGGTGAGAAAATATAATGTTTGGCCTACTCCATTTTCGAATACACACAGTGGCCTAATGCCTTCCAAATAGACTGCGCAACGCATGCACTGATAATTCCCTGCTACATTTTCTAAAGGCGAGGTCAGAAGAAAATTAATTGATGCTGAAAATAATGACAGGAGGAGAAGAACCACTGAGACTTGGTGTGACTGGCATGTGATGATGTTAGCAAGAATCCCAGCATGTGACTGGACAGTGTGATGAAAAATATACTTTATGTGAAGGAAAAACAAGTTACAAAACTTAATTAGCTTTTGACACTTCTTCATAAGTTATTATCTTTTCATTTGGAACATTGCCTTGGGACATCAATACACAAGAAGAAATGAAACATTCTTACTGTAAATCTGAAGGAAAAAAGATGACTTTATATTGCTCTTCTCCTTTTACATGCCTTTTTGAATAAACAAAATATCCACTGCAGCCTAAGGTGTACAAGCCCCTGAAGATGTTTCTGCTGAGAGCATAGAATAGACTTGTTCGATGTAATAATCCTGCTACAACTGATTATGCGGTTTTACTTTTAAAAATAAAGAGGAGGACTGGAATCCAAAATGGCCACACACACAAAAAAAAGCTATAGATGAGAAGCAGTTAAATTATAGCACCTACAGCAATAATGCTTCCTGTACAGCAAATGTATTTTTAATTTTTTCCACTAAGGCTTATACCTAGAAGTAATTCACACTGATTACTAAATAACCCTTGTGAGTTGCTTTGTCTTTTGAATTTTAAAAAATACACTTGCCGTGAGCAATGAATTTTATAAACCACCAGCTCTCATGCTTGATGAATCATTCTTATTTTATGCAGTGCTGTGTGATAGAGAACTGAGATAAAATATTCTATCCACAAGCTATTCAGTACAATTTATCATCAGCGGCTCACTAGTCCAGTGATAATACCTGGCTTGCAGATTGTAATGATCAGATTCTGTTTTTATTTCAAACAGGAGCGATTGGAATACCAGAGTTTTTAATTTACATACATTAGTGAGGTTCAAATGTGGCAATAGCTACAAGCAAATTCACTTGCAAACTGAATGCTTGCCTTGCATAATGGGTTCCCTTTAGCTATTACTCACCAGTGAAGTACCCAGATAAAAATGAAAACAAAGAGGAAATAAGGAAAATCATGATACAAACACCATACTGTGGACTAGGATAATTACTGAAGCACAGTGAAGGTCACGTTTATATCTGGTTTAGTAACGATTTCTTATATTTTCCCTTTGTATTGAAAGCATAAATGCCATCTCTTTTCCACATTATTACAGTACTGTGTTCTTTGCATTCTGTAGTTTTTCAAAGTTCCAGCACACTATCATTACGAAAAGTTTTTTCTTGGTGTAAATTGGAATAAATGAAATACTGAAACAGCTAATAAATACATAAGCAACTTCAAAATCTCCATAAATTACACCAGCTTGAGCATTTAGCAAAAAACAATGGGCTTATAATAAAACACCTCTTATAGCTATATCACTTTTACACTGACCACAGTATCGAGCTTCAATTCCCAGCAGTGTCATTACTAGACATTTTCTGCCACCTTTCTAAATCTGAAAAGCTTCCTACATTTAGTGAAGATTAGGTAATGCTAGAAGCAATCAATAACAGCTATCAATTCCATACCTTGTTCGGAAGAACAAGTTGATTAAAAGTAAGTAAAAAGGATGGTTGAATATGCTTTAAAACTATCTGACTCCTCTACCTACACTGTCATGACAAAAAAAAATATTATTCACAGGCCAAAGATACAGGTCTTAGTAACAGTAAGGTTATGACTCGAACTAACAAAAGGCAGAATATTCTAAGTCAAATTTTATAATCTCTCCTTATCTTATCACGCAGCAAGGAAAAAAAAAAAAGTGAAAAATATCATGTCAGCCTCAACTTTGATTTCCTGGGCTTTTCTTAGTTTGTGTCAAAGCCTTAATGTTCTCTACAAGTATGCCTTGTCTCTGATTTTTCTTACTTTCTAGATATTTTTCCCTTGAACAACAGTTCTAAAAAATTTTTGTTGAAAGTTAGAAAATGTCTATTAGTTACCAGCAACATAAAAGAAACCTGTGAAAGTAGCCATCACAAGCTCATACACATACAAAGACAGATAAGACTTCATTTATTAATGACCATATATATTCTACTGCATGTGTGCAGTCCTTAGTGTGTATGCACAAATAATGGCGACGTAAATCCAAATACATTTACACAAATATGATCTCAATTATTTAGGTTCTTTTCCTATAGTACACACTAGTGACCTTCCAATTCCCTGAATCTGAAGCCTGAATTCTGGCAATTCAACCAGCTTAGAATATATTCTAGCCTTCCACATAGCACACAAAAGAAAGACAGTCTCCGGTGAGAGACTCTCATACAGATTAGTTCATCACATTCTCTATTTTCTAACTCCATACTCACAGCCCAGGCACTTCCATATCACTCTGCTAGAGCAACTCATTTGCCTCACCACCAGTGGGGAGAGGCAGTGAAGTGGCCAATAATCTGAAAATGTGTTTAATCTTGATTAAATAAATGACAGAGGGGAAGATGAGATCCCACTCTTTACCATTCATCCATGACTGCTGAACGTGGCTGCCTGCAATGCCCCTAGGACTGGGTCTGCTGCAGGTGGGAGGGACCCCTGCATCCAGGATGCCTTTACGTTGCATTGAGGTTCTTCTCCATCTGCTCTCCTTGAGTGCTTCAGTGCAATGGGAAAATGATAGGTAGCAACTCCCAGTTTAAGCAACTTCTGTAATAAAGCTGCCAGTCCTTAAGAAGCAGAAGTCACTAGGCAATGGCCCTTTAAAATTTTAATCTATCTTATGAATAGAATCACAGACCAGACATTGTTCTTCAGTAAATGGAGGGCAAAAACCACCAGCTAAATTGCTGAAACAGCTGCCAGCAGATGCTGTTCTGGGTTTTGGAGAATAAACTTCTGTAGCCATACAGATCCACAGAAAGACAGAAGTCCCTTCCTTCATATAAGCTTCTTCTGTGCTATGTCTTTCTGATGAAATGAATATTTCTGAATCCGGAATTATTTATGCTCAGAAAGGTAAAGTTCACCTCCCTGCTTCTCAGAAAAAAAATCAATGTATGTGGGTAATCTAAAAGTGAATAAGGAAATTGCAATGTATGATAAGTAGTCAAAGGACTACTCCAAAACACTTTATTGGCTGTTATTTCAGCTCCTGGACTAAATGAAATAATGCTTGATCACACTGTCATAGACTGAAGGGTCTGGCCCCAACAGTCCTACTCCACGTTATAGCTCTATATAGCAACTCATCTAGTCTCTTGCAAATTGTGCTCCGTCTGGGCCCTGTTGTAGAACTCAAATGTATTCTATTGCTTAGATGCTCTTTGAGCACAAGAAATGCTATGCAACATTTTGCAGCTTTGATAATACTGTAATTACCTTTGTCTGACTACTTCAGAAGAGATTTCCTTAGAGATGTAGTAACTTTATGGTATTTCTGAGACTCCAATCTGTCTCAAAGTCACTATGGTAAAAATATTCCTAACTAGAATGGAAATTACAAAGACCAAGATGTGTAGAAAAGCATAACAGAATTATAACAAAATCTGATTTTCTTTTCTTTCCTTTCTTTTTTTTTTTTTTCATTTTGAGGGAGGTGTAAGGCAGGCAGGAAGAATTACTTTGTGCTTACAGAAGGACAAAAATCAAGCCTCAAGCTAGTAGGTGAATCAATTGCAGTTAAACAGCTTTCAAAAATACTAAGTATACGTTATATCTATACCTTGACAAAACGATCATCAACAGAGTCTTCACTTGCTGCAAGTTTTAGATCATCTTGCCAACTCTCTGAAATGTATTTACAGTGAAAGTAATTTCTGCTGCAGTAGCATGAAGTGTGCTTCTGTGCTGCAGCATGTGACACCGGCTGATAATAGAGAAACATGGTGTGAGACCATGCAACTTCTATAGCAATTTCAATTGCTTTATCTAATTTTTAAGAATTAAAAAAAAAATTAAACAAGAGAGAGAGAGTTTACATTAAGAGGTTATTATATTCTGCCATGACGTTTTCTCAGTGGAATGTTACAAAAAAAATAGGAAAATTAAGGAGATTCTGTGAAACTGTATAATGCTGAGATCTGATGCAATAAGTCAAATTTCTAGTGAAATAGACCAAAAATGCCGGGCCAAAAGCATTGTAAAAAGTTTCTCATGTGAGAGTGAATTTCTGCTAGGAGATTGGGGGATGAGATGAAGAAGCATGGGAAGAAGGAAGGAGGAGAGAGAAAAAAGGAACTCTTTTGATTGTGGACTAGAGTTTGCTCTTCAAAAAATTAGTTATAAAATTCCACTAAACTCAATAGCATCAGAGCAGATTTTATAAGAACAACAATATTCTAAATAATCAGATACTTTTAGCCAGGACAAAAAACACTCTACACTTTGTTATCACCCTCTTTATTTTTCTGAATATCTGAGTCCTCCTCTGTCATTTCCTCCACAACAAATCAACGGAGTGAAACCCTAAAATAAACCTTGCAAGACTGAAGGATACCATAGTTAACTTCCCTGATTATCCTACATTTAGGGGAGGAAAGAATCTGAGAAATAATCCTCACTGCCATTGTGTGGCCATTACAGTGTCCTGCGAGCCTGGACAAGTTATTAGGTCACACGCTAACTTTCTAAGTAGAAAAATGATGTGGTCGCCTTTGTCCTCTCTGCAGTAATGGCTGGAGTCAGTACTAATTAAGGCCCCGCGGCAGTGTGGTACGAGAGAGGTCAGAGACTTCTTTCTGACACCTAAACAGTGCTCAGCTCAAAGGAACTGCCCCTAATCTGAAATGATGTGATGTAGAGCTGGCCTTTCAGCTTCACTGTATATTTAAAGGAAAATGACAGTTAATGACAGGGGTGTCAAAAACGAGCAGATGGAGAGGCTAAAGAAAACATAGCTCTATGGTAAAATTTATTTACAGTTCATCACTGTGCTTAGAATTACAGGTTACTGCACAAATGTAGAAGGTTTGGATACCTTCCATCATTTTGCTGAAGTAGAAAAAAAATTTGCCTTACGCACATAACTCAAAGAAAGGCTCTTGACAAAGTAGGCTTATTTTTCCATCATTATGCAAAAATCAGTATATACATACCTCCACACAACCTACACTGCCTTCAGTTTTCTGTTATCAAAATAAAATATGAAAATAATAATAAGAACATTTAATATCATTCAGTGGATTACTACTTTCCATTTTATCTTGTTGGGAGTAACCATTGCAGTAATTAATCTTCTAGTCATTTTCTTTATCCCCTTCAGGCATGGAACTTGGGAAACAAAAACAATATTCAAAACAGAAACCAAGATTTATTGTCAGCTAGTCATAATAGATACCTGCAAAGATTACTAATTACTACAAAACTATAGGGTCTGCTGGCACAAATCCTTTCCCATGCTCTCTTTTTATTCACCCCTAGTGACACACCTGCAAGCCTTTAATTGATGTTGTATTTATCTCAGGAGTCCTTGTTAGCATTGCATTATAGCATCACCATTCATGATGCTATCGTTAAGGTTCGGTCAGCATTTCCACTGTTCAGGCTTTCTTCCCTTCTTCCTTCCTTTCTCTGCTTCCCCTCAAACCCCCTTCTCCCAGGCTTTTTAAGAAAAATTGCTCCAGGCTAGAAGTTGAGTAGTGAGGTCTCAATCTAGGCTCATATGATTCTTTTCATCAAACTAGAAAGAATATTGGTTTGGAATGTTTTGAAGTTATGTATCAAATGCAAAAACAAACAAAAAAAAATCTGAAAGTTTTTCAGACTCATATAGTTGAACCATTGTTTTGATGTGTGTTAAAATAATAAAAATTTAGGAAGTAATTGGCCCATGATACAGAATTGTAATATCTGGTATTTCCCTGGAAAGTCATATGGGAGGAGATCCATAATCACTAAAAAAGAGGTTTTCAGACAAGTACTGTAATGACTTCCTATAAAATATACTACTGAACATTCAGAGTATGAATATGAAGAAAATATTGTCACACAGAGCATAGATAATGTAACTTCTGCCCCCAAATTACATATAGTATTGAATATCTTTGCTTTAGAATTGTAAGCAGCTCCTATCCATATGTTCCAGAGCAATTCTTTGAATTATTCATTTATAACTGCTCAATATTATTATATTTTATAAAATAATCTTAATAATTAATATATTCAATGATATTGTAAAGCTTCTGTTACAGATACAGAATCTGACATCTATCTATATATGTCTATCTCTAAATGTATAAACATAGAAGGACAAAGTCATTTCAATCCATGGCTCTGCCTAAGACAGAAGGGGGAAAAGATAAGAAAATGGGGAAAATGGATGGAATTCAATTTGCCTCATCTGTATCATGTGGCAAGAATCAGAGATGGAGTTTAAGACGCTTTGCTTTTGGTACAAGTTCTCCTTGCACTGAGCCCAGGCCTCAGTTCAGCGAGTTATTTAAAGACTGGACCACATTAATATGGTACTGTTTTACATTTCTTTTTGAAGCTGGCCTGGCTCAGCCTGTCTACGAGAAGCGTTTCTGGTCCCATCAGGCCCTTTCTCCTCAAGGCCTATTAGAATTTGACTTACTACTCAACAGGCTGCTGTTAAAAAAAAAAAAAAAAAAAAACCAAACCAAAAAAACCAAAATAGCAACCAACCAACCAAAGAAAACCCCCCAAACAAGTCATCTGGCTTTAATGTGACTCTTAATTTTGCCTAGTCAATAGATTCTTATTAAAAGATTAATTGTGACGAGCAAGTACATTACCCAGTAGTAATAGTTCAGATTAGCTTTGTTTTTTACCAAAGATTTTGGAAGAGATTAATTGAAATCAAATCCTATTCTATTGCCAGAACAATTTGCCCTACAGGAAGAGTCAGTAGCAGGGACATAAAGCCTTTTCTGTGTCATCCCACCTGGGCTAAGTAGCTCCCAACTGACCCCCAGCTCAGTATGTGTCACGCTGCCCACAAGCAATTATTGCATTAATTCATTGGCAGATTATTCAAAGAGCTTCATCTCAGTTGCTTGTTGTGGACCCCATGTGAAAATGTTAGCTGAAACCTCTGTAAGGTGAGGCTGACACGACTGCAAACTGAACTCCACTTCTGCTTTCTTTTTCAAACAGTGTAGCTGATTCCTCCTTCCCACTGGGCAGGCGTAACTCCAGCAGAGAAGAGTTTGGCTCTAAGGATGCAAGCCCTTGTCTGCAAGGCATCTTTGGATGGGACAGTGCCCCACTTGAGCTTCCTGGGATTTATGTAGACTTCGGAAGAATTTCTTGGATCCTACACCTCTCCTGTACCTCTACCTCTCCGCACAGCTCCTACTCTGAGGCTGCAATGTGTTTTGCACATTTTGTGTATTATAAAACGGTATTGTTCCACAGGCCTGAGTCAAGTTAGGCCCTGCAGCTCTTTTTGTAATCTGAGCCTGGACATATTCTACAAACAGCTGTTTTACTTCAGAACATACTGCTTAGAAACAAAGTATTACATAAATTTATTTTAAAACACCCAGCACCCAACACGAATCCAGCTTAACTACATTTCTGACATTTCACAATTATCTGGACATGTCTATTTTCCTCTGACATCCTCATTCCCAGCAGGTTTTGGAGCCCAAGTCACACTTTCCCTTTTCCTACTGTCCCGCCTGAGACACACTCCATTATTAAACTCTGTAGGTATTCTTTGTTCTCCTGTGCTCACAGCTTAAGCCTGGTCTGCTGAAAACTAGATGTCTGGAAAACTTGCCAGAAGCTGGGATGCTATGCCAGGGAAGCATGACTATATGCTTGACCTCTTCCTCTGTTCGTTCCCTTAGCATCTGCTACTGGCGGCTGTCAGGTTCCTATTACAAAACCATCTACTAGTGCCAGCTCTGTCCCGTAACCAGAAGTATTAGCTGGTAAAGAACAATCTGAGCCCATTTTTTTTTTCCTTTCTGACTGTGTTTAGTCATATCTGTTGACTGAAAATCAACATATCCAAACATTAAACCTCAGCCCAGTAACCAGATGAACACACAGTTTCCACAAATAATAATGATCTTGAAGGCATCGCAGAATCCACTGAATGGCTAAATTCCATATTTAAATATGGAACATGAGCTGGAATCTAAATTTGCATGAGCTGGAATATAAATTTGGGATAAATGATTGTCCTCAATCTATAGTGGATGTATCCGTGTACTGTGAACTAGGCCATCTCTGTACTGATATAGATATGACTCAAAACAGATGGGATTCTTCACAGAGAAAGGCACCTTACATGTTTCTTCTAAAATAATGCAAGTTAAACCTGCAAAATAATGCAAGTTAAACCTGCAAACAAAGAGGTAAAATTTGGGGTACTGCTGGAAGTTGAGAGTTCCTAAGAGACCTACTAATTCACTTCTAGAAATGGGGAGCATTTAGAAATAGATTATTCTCTTACGGATTAAATTCAGTACTTCACCAATTGCCAGAGCAAAGCCTATGCACCAGTTAAAATCCATTTAAGCTGCATTTTGAGGGCTTCAGTGAGGCTTAAATGATGCCTAGGTTTGTGCTAGCCTTCTGCAGAGAGGATGATTCTAACCCCTATGTGAACTAATCAGTTTTGATGCTCTCTCTTCCATTTAAAATCAGTGAATTATTAATCTTTATGTGTACAGTAACTTCTTGAAGCATATTTTATATGCAAATTCATACTAACATCACAGCAACATCTATAATACAGACTGAAATAAATTATGAGGTACTGTGTAAGGGATCCTAGCCATTATGACCTATCAAGTCAAAAATCCAATGAAATTTAAAAAAAATATTATGCCCCTTATATACATATTTACATAATAGACTGTAATGGCTCAGAAAAAAAATCTCTTACAGCATGTAAATAATGCATGTTTTTAGATTTGTTTAAATACATATGCACATGTATTTACATATTAACATGACAGGTTGCAAAGACACTAAATGATCTGGTTTGTATGGTCTTGTGCACTACACGAGTGTTTTTTAACACTTAGAAGAGAAAAATTTAAATCATAGATACGCACCTTATATTCAAGCAAAGATCTGATTTCCTACTTCTCCTGAAAAAACTGAGCACTTATGCTCAGTTTCAAATCAATATTCTTAGGCTTTCCAACAATTTATTCTAGATATTTTTAACTCAAGATCTTCACAGTACCTACATGTTGACATACTACCAGCAATGCCACTAATCTACAACAAGAGAAGATGGTAGCATTTACAGGTAAGAAATTCAGATACCAACTGTGACATAAATTTTAACTGGTGATAGATTTTGTGATTTGAGTTATAAAAGGTGGAAGATTGATGATTAATTTGAATGGATATTCTGAAAACGTTGACCTTGCAAAAGCTGTTAAGTTTGTGAGAACACCTCTACTGCCTGCCACATTGTTTCAACATCACTTGTGCCTCATCAAAGTTTATGTTTCTAATCCAGAAAACACTGAAATGTGCATAGAGTTTAGTTGAATGAGTAGTGACACAGAAGCCACTACAAACTCTTTAGTGAGCAGAAATTATTTGCATATTAAAGCATTTGACACCATCCCTCTTTCCTTTTAGCAACTTCAACAAATATTCAGATCCTATGTCGTGTAGCAAGTAGCTAGATAGATCAGTAGACACACAGACAGGCAGAAGAACCTACTTTGACTCATTCTACGGGTTTATACAAGATTCTCTCAAAGGTGCAAATGAATACTTCCTATTGACTGTCAATAAGTGCTGGGGCATGACTGTAGCTATAGTCTGATAAGAACTTGGTTGCATTCTGTGAAGATAAAACATCCGCTCCTCATACCACTGAAAGTCTTTGTATTTGAAATAAAAACAATAACAACAGTCAAGTATGCTAATGTCCATAATCACTGTAAATTATAACTGTCAGTGGTCAAAAACCTACCCCATGAAAACATAAGGTAACAATTTAGTCTTATATTACTACTCTCAGAGAAGAATAGTCATAGGAAACTTAAGTAGTATGAGGATTATAACGTATATTCTAAAAATAGTATGTTTTGGAATTAGTTTTTTCTCCTTTTTTTTCCCCTAAATGGAATATTTCCATATAAAGCACTGTGTGCTGAATTTTGCATGGAACTCAGTTTCCGTTGTTGAAATTATACCAGTCTCAATTTAGAGTTAGTGAAGATGTGCATAGTGATTTTAATTCTGAATGGAACACTGAAGGTGCCAGGAAAGCAATAGCTTTACTCTACAAATAATAGCATCCAACCACAGGGCAGAAAATGTATCCTCCCTCCCTAAATATATAGTAAAAATAATGCTGAAATTGCAGGCAGTTGCTTATCTTTATGATCTAGACAGTGTGCCTCATTTTCATTTTCTCTCACACAAAGACAGATTGAATACGTAAAGACAGTTTCTTACAGTTTGAAAAAAGGAACAAAAGGAAGCTGTATTATAAATTAATATGAGAAGTCAAAGATTTGTTGACTCAAGCTGCGTTAAGAAATATGTAATTTTGGACTCGCCTTTTAGGAAACTGCAATCTCATCAAAATGTCTTTATATAAAAAGCAATGTTCAGGTTTTTGGTTTTGCCAACATGCACAGGGATGAGACATGCTATGGACATTTATTTTTGCTTGCTTATCTTACATAGTGTCAACTTATATTCACAATCCCGTATTTCCATAATTGTTCACAATTTGACAAAGAAATGGAGAAAGGGAAAAGGAAAGTGAATATAAAAGAGACATTTAACTAAAGAGCTCATTCGATTATTCACTTTTACGAAATACTTGATGACAAACCTTCTGTATTATAAAACATCACTTCTGCCAAGAAAGTGAATCAAAATGATGATGTCAGCACACAAATAATGCATTCAAATCCATTAAAATATTTGGCTGGGTGTGTAAGGACTCGGAACTGAAATTCCAAACTCTGTGTGTTATGAAGCTTAGGTTTAGCCATTTCTTGGGGTTTTTTTTTTTTTTTTTTTTTTTTTCCAATTAGTATTGATCATATGGTTCTCAGTAAGATTAAAAATTAAAAAAAAAAAGGCCATAGACTTTAAGTCTATAAGTAAAACTACTGTATTACTTCTGTACATTCTAACTGCCCTCCAAATAACTACAGAGCAGAGCCTTGGCTGTCATTCATGTGTATCTGTTCCATTGTGTGAAGAGAAAAGGAAAATGGTTGCCCATACATTAGCACATCACCCATGGCTAGTGCAATGACAAGATAGATTAGGATGTATATTAAATCTCACACATGACTGCCTTTCTGTATCAAGGTAAAAAATACTTGCTCTTACATACATTAGGGACTAGTGTTGGACTGACATCTACATTAATATTGACAGCATATCAACATTTTTTACATTAACTGAGTCAATAACTAGTCTAAACCTGGTAAAACTTAGATAACAAAAATGAAGAAAATATCTAGCGAGCAGCATTAGATTCTTGTATCTAAGAAAAGAAAATTAACCCCCAAATACTACATTGCTTTTCTGAATTATCAATCCTACAGCAATACATCAACCAGTGTATACAGCTGTGACTTGGTAATCCAATCTCATTTGTCAAACAAGAATTCTAGTAGATAAGGAATGCTTCTAGGAAAAGAAAACCCTGTACAGACAATAATATAAATATTATATACATAGGAGGCTGATTATAAAAAGCTGGATTAGCATCATTGTATTACTTCACCTCCTAAATATTACTTTCACAGACATGATGAAATTGTCAGGCAGTAATCCCACTTCCACAATAGCTGCTCGTGACAAATGCACACAAAACCTGCACAAACTCAAGACTATTTTCCTATTTTGCAGGGGATTTAAAATGTGTATTTGTATTTTCCATGTTAAGAAACACCTTTAAATCAAAACTGCTATGTAGGTTAGCTTAAGAAAGAGATTTCATTATTTTCCTTTACTGTAAAATCTCCAGTAAATAAGCAGTTTCTTCTCATTCCAAGGCAATGTCTTGGTTTCATTAATAATTAAATGTTGTTTTCCAATGATATCTAGCTGTTTTATACTCTGGTCTTTGAAATACTTTATCTTCCAAATGAAGCTCAAAAAATACTATTAATGCTTTTAAGGTGCCCACATATTTCATGAACATGCACATGAATGCTGGGAGATAAAAATGTTCATTCTCCCAGATTCACGGTGCTCACAGTACTAGTGAAAGGGGAGAAATGTTAGGAAATCAATACACAAAAAATTTTAGAAACAGTGTCCGTTAGAGTCAGTTATTGGCACAAAGATGATATGCAACTGGTTGTTATTTCAATCATAGCAATTAGGTTGCTACAGTTGGAAGCATCCCAGAGCATTATTACTCAGCAGAAACAAAAGCATGAGACAGCCATGCAAAGTTTTTATATTTTAAACACACCAAGGAGCGACATTTCAAATGTCATTCATGTCAGAAGTCAGAGAAGCATTTGTTTAACTGTCTTTCTCACTGAAGGCTACCTTTTCCCTCTGTTTTAGTGTACTATGGAAGATGATGAGGGTTAAAGTGATATTCTCAGCAATATTTATCTCCAATCTTTCATTCTCTCCCATCTTTCATTTATGCAAGTCCTTGAAAACAGTGATGAAACAGGCCATGAAAAACCTAGGCTTATGGGCATGAGCTCTTCCATCAGGCAATACTACGGGTAAACAATGGGCAGGAAGAAGAGGCCTCTCTCTACTGTTCTGCTAATGCTCTTCTAGGCTCTTCTAGCTAAACATATAAAAGAAAGAGATGCAGAGAAATGCCTGGCACAGAATTGGAACTAGCACTCTAGTACTTGAGATGTTGACAGCATTCAAGCTGATTAATTAATATCAGTAAAGCCTACTGAAAAAGGTTAAAAGAGCACTTTAACATGCAGTGATATTATCATGATCATTAGGACGGCATATTTCTGTCTTTGCTAATGTATCTTCTTTTATCAGCTCAATAAACTAATGTAGAAGTGCAATTTTTCAATTACATTTTCATAAACAGATGGCAGAATTTAACAAATTAATGTTTAGAATAATGGTACAGTTATGAGGCTTGTACTTTTACATTTTTTCCTCTGAAGCTTTTGATACCAAATCCCAATCATGCCGAGCTCCAAAGTTCAGAGTAGTTTCATATTCCTAGGTTGCTGTATAATGATCTCTGACCTGATTGTTTCAATGTGAAGAGATATGGGTGACTGTAGGTAGTAAGCTTAATTTATTAAATAATAGGGATATTAATCTGTTTGTCAAATTTCATAGACATTTTAACAAAAGCTTAACCTCCCTGGTGATTATCCTTTTGAGCTAAAGCATGCTGTTGCAGGGCAGAAACTATACTTAAGTGCTATTGCAGAATGCATCTTTTGTTCCTAAATTTTATTCCTAACAAGGGCTAAATGATGCCCCATTTATAACATTTTCAATTCACAGAGTCCACATGTGGCCACATCCTAGGATTTCCAGACACAGTGTACGTTTCAGAAAGCTAAACCTCATAAATCTCCAGAAATTCCTCACATCTATTATGTTTACCTTCTGCTGCTGATGAGCCTGTTGGGCTCTGTACAGAGGAAATTACAAGCGCTCCAGAAGATTTGGCAAGAAGATGGTAGAAGAAACAACGGGCAAAAAAAAAATCTTAACTGAAACATCACATCCAGCTTTGGCTACCATTTACATATTTGAGATTACAGCTAGTGAAATGGAAATTCCATCGAAATGGAATAAATTGTTTTCAAAAATCCCTATCTGATTTGTGTTAATTATGTCTGAAATTAAATGTGTTAAGCTACACTCAGTGTAACTTATGGAACTCAGCTGAAGTCTAACATACTGAAATTCAGTCTGTTTATACACCTTTCCACTTAAGAACAAAAGGCAGTTGTATGCTAGAGCTTTTTTGCCTATCATCTTCTTGCTTATTTCTATTAATCTATATCACAAAATGTCTTCCTTTACTTAATAGATGTTTGGAGACTGTTGTAACAGCTGCTAACTAGTAAGGAAATGCCAGTAGAAATATTTTATGGTCACACTTTTAAATACCACTGGAAATTTGTTTATAGTTAATGCCAACTGAAATGCTTATGTTCTAGGCATATTTTGCATAGTGATCAAAAATCAGTAGTTCAAAAATTTCCTCACTTAATCCACAACAGGGCCAAGGGCCAAAGAAAATTGAATTAGTTAATCACAGAAAGAAAATGAAGTTGCAAGTTTTAAAATTTGGTTGCTAAATAACATAATTGTTAACTCTGTTGTACATCCACCATGCACATCCTCGCACAACCACAAATAACTCTGAAATAAATACCTGAAGTTTAGAAATGCCATTGAAGAAGATTAAAATCTATCCTGAAATTACTGGCACAGATACTATCTTGATGTATTCTCCCCCAAAACAGTGCTGTCCTCCCTGGCAACAGCAGGGGTGGAAGGGCTCAAGCCCCACCTGGGCAACGGAAAGCCCTGAAGGATGAGGTCACAGGTGGAGATATTTTTTGGAAACTTGCATGGAAACAATCTTACAGAACTAGAAATGGTTGCTCCCATCTCTACCCAAAGGAGTAACAGTCACAGCGAGTCTTTCTAACAAAGGAGAAGTGGAGAAATATTTTGGATTATGTATGAACTGTATGACTGTACACCCTCCAAAAGCAAATCATAATAGAGAACTATCAGGTTTTGGAAACTAAACAAAAGTCTGCTCTTAATCTGGTGTCTTAACCAGCTTCATAACCTTAAAGTATTCCGGCTTTTAAATCACCCAGGACAAGTCCATCCGGCTAGTGGTACAGAAATATACAGTAAACTGGTAATCTGTGATACTGAAAACCAAAAATATTTACCAAACCAATATATAAAAGTCACTTCCAACATAGCTGAAAGTCAAGTCCATGGCTTTAGTACAGTTACAACAAAGAATATGGTGTTAGTCTTTTCTTTTTTTTTAACCCAAAGATATCACAAGACACTATTGCCAATTATTATAAATAAATCCATATGTCTTGAATTTTGCCATTACTAACTACTGCCCAGTATTAATTATACCCACTAAACAATACACAAAATTTTAATAACATGCACTCTTATCTCAGTGAAAATCACTACAGTGCCTTTGTAACCTTTAGTCCCAAATGCTTTTGGAATTGTTTGGCATTTTGCCAGGATGGAGCTTGAGAAGGCTAGATAAGAGCCAACAGTTAAAAAGAGAGTTTTTTATTTTCCATTCTAATGAATAAAAACTGCTAAACTAAGGAGCGTTAGCAAGGGACTTATAAAAGATATGGCATAGGTTATTAAAACACTATCCTTATTACAAGAATTTTTCCTCACTGATATCATTTGGCTTATTGAATGAGTTAACCTTTTTTTCCTCCATCTTTTTTTCTTCTCTCTCTTGCAACTGCCGAAAACCAGGAGACTGACAACTGATTGTACAAGAGATTATTGGTAAAGTGAATTAGACATGCAATGTGCAGCCCTACACTTCAACATACTACCAGAGAAACAAGACCTCATAAGGACATGCCCTGGCACAGCACAGCCAGGAGGCTTTTGCTGGGACTCAAACCAGTGAGGAGCAATAAGGACACGCACGGAGCGGGTGAGGCCGTTTATTTGCCACCAAACGTCCACAGGCAAC
>JAAGAY010137209.1:0-5000 GCA_011801015.1 Ardeotis arabs | reverse complement strand
GACACAAGGTACACAGCATAAAACTAAGCAGAATAAACATAATTTCCTAGCTATCTTGCAATTGCAGGGTAAAAGTTCATGTTTTCTATCAGTCAAATAAATACCTGCAAACAAGCTAGCATTCAAATCACAGGAGGTGGTATCTGCATTTGATAATAATAGAAACTTTACTGCTAGGTGCCATTTACCAGAAAATGTAAAAGTCCAGAATAATTAACTAAAATTGTTATCCTGTAACAATTATTCACTGGCCTAAGTAAAGGCTAATTTGTAGGCTTCATTTCTGCCAGATGCATTCACATTATAAAAAAGCCAACACCTTAACTGGCACTAATTTGCTACTTCATCAGTGTTTGAGATATGGGGAATGCACTGTCTCCCTCATTCCCAGAGATAATGGCCTTGAGGCTCATTACATACAATACCATATAGCAATATGCTATATATCCATTTCATAGATAAAGTGAAGATTTTGATTTCCAAGTCTGTCCATTCTTTGCCTCTGGTGATCACTAACTTTGCATGCATACACAATCAACATATATCCCTCTACAAAAATACACCACAGTTTGATAGCCGTGTATTTTCAGATATTCAGTAAATTCTTGGGCTTATACAAAGTATTTTGCATAAATACCATTACCATTATTAGAAAGCTTGATAACTATATATCTTTCTGAATACACCACTTGTTCAATTAAATGAAGTTTGTTTTATCAAAATCCTCAAACTCCTTGAAGCCTGCAGAAGGCCTATGTTAAACTACATATTTTGTACTATTTTTAATAAAAACATTGGCAAAATAATGTTTTTTTCAGAAACACTGACTTGGGTTTCTGATTTATGGAGTATACTTTACCATTTTGAGCTACTCAGCTCAGCAAGTGGTTGCTCAGAGACTGTAAGACTTGAAATGTCTGTGGCGTAGGATAAATCATTTTGATCCTCCCTTGGGTATTTACTTAATTTCTCACCCATTTACTGTACTTCGCATAAAATGGCAGAAGTGCGATAGAAACTATTAAAAAGCTAGAAACACTACCAAGAACATTAACCAGCTCTGTGAAGTTAAGATACCTGCAACAGAGGCAATCCACTCTTAAAGAAACTACTCTGCTGCTATGCATTACATTTCTGTCTGTTGCCTCTGTTTCCTAAATCCAGCATCAAAAAGAACAATCCCATAGAAATTACAGTGGCTATTTATTTCATAAAATATTGAAAACTGGTACTACAAAGAGATTACAAAACTGTGCTGGAAATTCTTATAAAATAGCCATCTCTTTTTTGTGGCATTTTATTTGTAACAATTCTATTGTGACACTGATTGCCAAAGCATCACAGAACTGCATCAATCATTGTTACTGTTTTCATTTTTTTTTTCACCTTAGTTAAGATCATCACTAACACCAAAAGCAATCCAGCCAATTTATTTATGTCTACAGGCAGAATCTATATAGGGATATGTAGCTGTCATCTTATCCCTGAACTCTTTCTTTCCACATACAATCCCATTGTCACCATCTTGGCAAGTGTGTACCTTCAACATGTTGCTGAAGTGCTCTTGAAGTGGGAGACTGGGAGAATCAAACTTCAGGGACATGTTTCCCATCCTTATCCCTTATGTTTTTCAGGCTGTGGCTACCACCATTGTGAGTTATGGTAGCTGCACCTACAGCACTGGGAATGGACACTTTAGAACTTTGGGCTATTTTCTCTGTCCTCTAGTAAGGACTTTACTCAGCCTTTTCAGAACTCCAGCTTCTATTATTTTTCTTCTGTAGTTGAATAATATTTTTAAAATCCATCTCTCTGTTTAAATAAATACACAGAAATAAAAACACTAATAAGAAAAGACCTACCAGGCTGGCAGCGCCAAAAAGCTCTTTAAGAGGCTTACATGTTTTATCCTACAGCTAAATGTGCAATTCCAGCCCTTTTTAGCTGTGATGAGAAATGGGAAACTTTAATAGCCCAGTTCTCATCTTAAATGCTGTGCATGTGCACCAGCATATATGTTTTAAAAATTGGAAACCTTTACACGAACGCAGTAAATCAAAAGCTAGTTTAACAAGCTAATTTAACAAGGTATGAAGATGCGTATTCAACAGAGGAGGTGGAGACTCAAGCTCTGTAAATTGATCAACACAAATGTAGCACAAGTACTGTGATAAAAATGAAAAGTTTGTATATCTTTTCCGAATATTTATTTCAACTTCTACTTTTCTCTCTGGGCTTAATCCTTTATGTATAACCCTTGATTTCATTGTTACAGAAAACAACTGGTTCATTCAATATTGCTTGGAAATAATGGATTATTCTCTTGCAATTTTGGTCCTTTGCATGATTTTAGCTTGGTACATATAAATATATATCCAGGCTACTTGACATGCAGAGTCTATCTTTGTCTTACTAAGTGCACTGCTAATATGTCTAAGCAATGGTAAAAAAAACCAAAAACAAACACCCACAGTAAAGTACCATTATGCTAGTAGAACCTCCTAAATGTGATATTTATTTCATAATGAAATCCCATTTCTGTTCTTTATCAAGCAACGGGTTATAAGACTTTGAGACAAACTCATCTACCAGTAGCAAAAATGGCTGGTGTTAGAGAAAGCATTTGACTCTTTTGGCAGCTTTAATGAAATTCAACAGAAAAACACCTTTCCATGCTGATACTAAGAGATACTTCTATAAAGCAAAAGAGAGAGCAGTAGACCCTTTCATTTTAATAAAAATGAATTTTCAATGACATTAGTAACTAAAAATCTTTGTTAGTTTCTTCCATTACAGAAATATTGCTGAAATACGTATTTCTCTATTTTGTTTTTTTTATCAGTATGTCAATAGATTTACTTATTTTCTGCAGTAGTTGGTGTGACATGAAAAACTATAATGGATACTATTGAAATATTCCCTGTTCTGTGAAGGGCATGGGCAAGGGAGTTTTGCTTATTTAGCAGCCGAGGATCTCATCTGACTCTTTGTATTAACTCTAGGTAGTAAACATGCTTTTGGATATAAGAGAGAGAACACTGGCAAAAAAGGCCCAGGCATATAAGACCTGGTTGACTTTTTAGAATCACTAAGAGCAGAGAAAAACAGCTGGATACAAATCAAAAGGTCTGCAGCATCCACATATGCCTGGAGCAACAGCTGTACTTACTGAAGGGCGATTAGCAATTGTTTCATCCTTCTGTACCCTACTTCAGGAGCTACTGTTCTGAAGGACAGTATTCCTTCTATTTCTGCTTCTGCCAGAGACAGCCCTCTTCCAAGAGAGCTGACTTAGGCAAACAGAGAAGTCCCCTATGCAAATTGCAAAGTAAATTATCAAGTTTCACTACCTGATTACATTAGAGTGGCGCATGCATATTAGTATATGAATATATATTTACACACATATAATGTGACTTTTGACTGAGTGGCTGAAAAATACTCAAACTGCAAATGTCAAAAAATCTAAGCATACAGGTAAGGATAAGCATGTTTCAAAATGGTCTTTTCTTCTAAGTAGTCTTCTTTCATCTACTGTCTCAGGGAAGAAAACTAACACATCCTAGGAAAGATTACATCACAATGAATGGAACCACTTGGGCCAGGGGCAGCTTATTATGGTCAGTTCAGTGCCAGCATGCCACAGTTAACAAAATATCTGACACAGAAGAAAGTAAAATTAACATGTTTGATGTGCAAAGATACTCAGTTAAACAATAACTACTGTTCATTTAATTTGCCTTGTATGGAAACACAAAAATTAAAGCTGAAAAAGACAGCAGCGTTGATTCATCCATGCAGAACGACTTCCAATTGTATGCTTCAAAATTCATTGTCCAGTCTCATTTCACTATAAGAGCACTTCCAATTATTACACCTATTCATATCTATTATTGTTTTATGATATGCCCAAAGCTGTGTGTCATATTATATCTGTGATCTTATCACAGTCTGTAGAAGGGATCTATCCCATTTCTGTTCTATAACATGATGCAAGAACAGAACTGTTGGGGAGAGAGCCAGTTGGTTGTCGTATCATATCACAAACTCACACTAAATTTGCTGCCCACTATCACCCCTGGGCCTTTTTTCAGCAACAATTCTTAGCAAGCATCTTTCTCCTGAATACCTGCGTTTTGCATTATTATTTCAGCAGATGTACCAGATTCCATTTGACAGGTTGAATCCCATTTTGTGATTTCCTGTCCATATTTCTAATCTGTTCTCACTTCTTTTCATGTCTTCTCATTCTGTCCTCACGGTGTTGGCAACACCTCCCAGTTTTAGCATGATCTGCGGATTTAATGAATGGTCTGCTTACCTCCCCTTCCTTAATCACATGATCAACAAATTGAGTCTTTCACTCACATCTACAGAACACCTCTGGACACCTTACTCCATCCCCAGAATACAACTTGCACTCCTGCAATCAACTGAAAAATTCACATGGCAATACAGACACATTCATAGAATCATAGAATGGTTAGGGTTGGAAGGGACCTTCAAAGGTCATCTAGTCCAACCCCCCTGCAAGGAGCAGGGACATCTCCCACTAGATCAGGTTGCTCAGAGCCTCATACAACCTGGCCTTGAATGTTTCCAGGGATGGGGCATCCACCACCTCTCTGGGCAACCTGTTCCAGTGTTCTACAACTCTCATCGTGAAAAATTTTTTCCTAATATCCAATCTAAATCTACCCTCCTCTATTTTAAAACCATTACCCCTAGTCCTGTCACAACAGGCCTCTCCCCGTCTTTCTTGTAGGCCCCCTTGAGGTACTGGAAGACCGCTATCAGGTCTCCCCGGAGCCTCCTCTTCTCCAGGCTGAACAGCCTCAACTCTCTCAGCCTTTCTTCATAGGAGAGGTGCTCCATCCCTCTTATCATCTTTGTGGCCCTCCTCTGGACCTTCTCCAACTGGTCCATGTCCTTCTTATGTTGGGGGCTCCAGAACTGGACACAGTACTCCAGGTGGGGTCTCACCAGGGCCTGTCTCTTTT
>JAAGAY010137206.1:0-28150 GCA_011801015.1 Ardeotis arabs | reverse complement strand
ACCGGTGCCCTCGCCCGGGAAGAGCCCGGGGGTGCAGGGCTGGCCGCGGCTGGGTGTTTGTGCTCGCAGCCCCCCCTCGCTTTCCTCGCAGAAGCTTTTGGACAGCGGAGGTGTTTGGCCCAGTTTTCGGAACAGACCAGGCTTTGGATGGGTTTCAGGCTGGTTGGGCTGACGGTCCCTGAAAATAAGTGGAATTCGGGACGGACATCTAAAGATGAAGTGCAGAGAATTAGGAAACATGTCCGTACGTAATAAAAAGCAAAATGCCCTTTAATGTTTTTACGCGCATGCTATCCTGTCTAGGGTTTTCAGTCGTGAGGGAAGAAGTTAATTGTGCTAAGCTTCAATCATGCTGAAGAAGCAGTTGCACTCTTTTTCTCAAAGAATCACAGAACGGTTTGGGTTGGAAGGGACCGTAAAGACCATCCCGTTCCAACCCCCCTGCCCTGGGCAGGGACACCTTCCACCAGACCAGGTCACTCAGAGCCCCGTCCAGCCTGGCCTGGACACTGCCAGGGATGGGGCACCCACAGCTTCTCTGGGCAACTTGGGCCAGCGCCTCACCACCCTCACAGGGAAGAATTTCTTCCCTATGTCTGATCTAAACTTACCCTCTTCCAGTTTAAAGCCATTTAAATGTTAATGACTGAACCACAGGCTCTAGAATAGTTTATTTCCAGTCTAACATGTAAACACACTTGTAACAGAGAGTGGGGGAAAAGGTGAGGGGTTCTTTTGTCAGCTTTATAATATGTGTTACGATTTTTCTGGACTGGAGTCGCTCGTAAGTTGTTGGAGGTGAGTCAGCTCTGATAGTGTCTCTTTTTTTAGCATAGCTGTGTTGTACCAGTACCTGAAAATACATCAGTAAACAATTGACACGTATTGTAGTTGCCTTACATGGCTGCCCGTAAAGCTACAGTCGTAAAAGCCTGACTTGTGAGTCTACAAAAAGTTGGACTTTTTGAGATGTGGAACCTGCTTCTTCTGCTGTATTTGGGTGTTGGTGTTTGCTAAGAGGGTGTTGCTTGATTCCTGTTCAAATCAAAACAGGATATTCAGTCTTTTTTATTGTGTTTGGTTACATGGATGACATGAACCAGTGATTTATTTTTTTGCAGAGTGAGAAACTGAGTAATTTTTCAGGATTGCAATCAGACATGGGTTTTATGATTTTATAATCTTAGAAGGATTGGTTTAATAATTTTTAAATGTAAGATTCAGAGAATACTTTAAAGCTGTGGAAAAGTAACTAAATAAAACTTATTTATCAAATATATGACAATTTTAATACCCCAAAACTTACACAACTTTTTCATGTCAGTTTCTTTTACTTTTCCCTTCCCTACCGTATGTTATATTTTCGTTTAGCCTTATGTTACTCATTCCTCATACTGAAAAAGCAGACCGCGCGCTGTGAACTCTGATTCACTTTATTAAATATAAACTCCTTTTGCATGCTGTGATTGTGAGGGGCGCTTAAGAGAAAACAGTTCATCAGATTTTATATCTCATCCAATTTGTTTGACTAAACCAAGAGAAAAATAAGTTAATGGGTTTTTTTTTCTGTTAGAAAAGGGGCTACGGATACTACATTCTTCCTAGCTGTTAAAGGTTTCCAGACCCTGTTTGGATCAGTCTAATTTCCAGTCCTTGCCGCAAGCTTTCTGTAGTTAGAGCCTTTGACAGCAGGGTGCATGTGAGGTTTTAGATTGATCTGAAAACCAGAGCCAGCCTTCAGCTGCATTTGTCGGGCTCGGTGCTCAGGCGTTATTACTGGCGTGCAGCCTGGCTGTCACATGGTAAGAAATCCTGTTCTGCTCTCCCTGACCAAAATAGTAGGTGATTTACGCTGTTGATACTAAGCTGTCTGAAGCGTGTGTGCTGGGACAGCATGGATGTAAACACAGAGTTCAGAGGGGATCCGAGCTGTAAACACAGCGAGCTCTGCTTCTGGGCTGTCTCTGTGGGGCAGCAGCTTTGCTCAGCGTCCGTGTACGCGTGCAGTTTTATCCCAGACTTGGGCAGCGCAAGTGCAGGAGACCTCGCTGTCTGTTTATCAGCGTGAGCCCTAAATAAATCTGCATTTCCCCACCAACGTTTGAATTTGTCCCTTGGTCTGCAGGGCTTTCAGTGGTGACTTGCTCATAACAGCATGCTGTGATGTGGTCAAACCTCACGTTAACACTAAAGAATTGCTTTTGAAGCAAGGGCAGTCACGGCGTTTTCTTTATTCTTGCTTGTCTCAAGAGGCTGGGTAGGCGGGGTGGGCAGGAGCTATCACCGAAGGGGTTTGATGGGGCAAATTGCTCAGCGGGCGATCGGGGCTTGTCGTTGACATTGCGCAGGGTCTTGGGTGCTCTTTAAGCAGAAACAGTGGTGTGCAGAAAGGAGGCTATCTCCATCCTGTTCTTTGGTTGCGCTATGTCTGTTCTGTATGGTCCAGCTTTACGTGGTTTTCAGTAACGTGCTTTTCCCTCGTCCAAGGATTAAAGATCTAAAAAGAATGTAAAATGCTTCCGTGATTCCTTTAGAGATAAGCACTTTTGTTGAACCGGTCCGAGGGAGCAGTACGTAGGTTTTCCCCTTGCTCGCTTTTGAAGCAATCAGCTTGCCAGTCAAAATAAGCTTATACCAAATTTAGCCACGCTGCGCACACGGATCTGGGAACGCAGGGAGAGCTCCGCTGACAGTCCTGCGCGCTTAGTCCCCACAAGTGCGCTGCCCAAGCGCCGCTGGCGGCTTTTCACCTCCTGTTTGTCATTTGTTCTCCTCGCTGTGGCAGCCAGCAGCGGTTGCTCTTTCACAGTTCGCTGTGTAGTACTGTAAATCCCAGCTGTACGTGGCGCTTTAAATTATTCTTGGAGTTAATGCTTTGCTGCCAGCACACTTAATCTAACCTGCTGGGCCGTTGCGGTGTGGTGATGTAATAGTGAGAAAATCTTGATGTGCATCATCTTGTAGGTTTTGTCTTTTGAAGTATTGACAATCTGCATGCGATGCTTTGTTTATTCTCTGACTTGGAATGAGAAAATATTATAAAAATCTGGATATTACTGTTGAATTCTACTTGCAGATGGAAGTATTTCATTTATATCAGGTTTGTCGTTCTGTATTTGTAATTCTTAGATTGCAAGAAGACCCTCCTGTGGGTGTCAGTGGTGCACCATCTGAGAATAACATAATGCAGTGGAATGCAGTTATATTTGGGTAAGAGTTTTTGATCGCTATAAAGTTCTATATCAAAGGGCTAAATACAATGAAACCTAGGGGGGGGTTTAGCAATGATTCTCTTATTTTATGTGCATAAGTCAGGAAACTTAGAAAAATGACTAAGTGTGCTGTTGCAGTAAAAATATGTTTTCAGGGGTAATATGGAATGTGTAGCAAAGAAAAAATGAAAATGTGTTTATCTTCTTGCTGTTGATGTTGAATAAAGCTTGCATGTGGGTTAGACTGTAGGAGTTATGAAAAAGCAGGCTTCCTCTTTAAAGTCCATGAGAGCCACATGTTCTCGGGCAGTAAATCCAGATGTGTTAGCGGTGGTTGGATTGATTCCCAGTAGAACGAGGTACAGGTTCTGTCTAGGAGGTCACATTACGCGTCCTACAGAACGGGAACCGGCTCAAGTATCCCCTCATAAAACCGAGGGATGCTTGCTAGCAGTTTGATCATTAATTCCAGTCTAGTCATTGTTAACTGGAGTTTATTTTTAAAACCTTTCAGGCCAGAAGGGACACCTTTTGAAGATGGTAAGCTGCTAACTTTTATATCCTCTGTCATTCTTAAAAGTATTAACGCTGTTCTGCTTTGAAAAAATACGAGATGTTATCTGTGTATAATTTGGAACCAACTAAGCAAGCAAAAGAGTGAAGGAGTAAGGTCTTGTTAGCTATAAAAATGTAATATTTTGATGTAAGCAGTGTGTTGTCATAGTGGTTGATGGTTAGTTAGAAAGCTATGAAGCAATGCTTATATCAAGACTTGTTTATGCATGGAACACCAGAGCTTTTAGGGGGAAGTTGGTCTAATGCTGCCAGATGTGTTTTCACATCTCCATAGCTAGGCTCAACAAGACAGTGTGCTTTGCTGGTTTCATTCTTGTGGCGTGTTTGATTCATCTCTGTTCTCCTAATGAAGAACAGGTGAAAAATCTTGAATTGTTCTGAATATAGAACTCGGTGAGGGGGAGGGAATACCCAATTTGGACATAAACATGAAAGTTGCTGTGTAATGAACTGCCCTTAGGCATCTGAGGAATAATGAGTTTAATAATTACAGTATTATTGCAGTAATCAGCAGCAGATGGGTCTTTCTCTGTGTTGGAGGAGTTACAGTAAATTATTCACTGATCCATAATAAAGGTTTTCAGTGAATCAGTCATGAGCTCCAAAGACTGAGATTGCTGATTATGAAATCCCAGGGTTTTTTTTTTTTTTGCTGGCACCCCGGTGCCTTCTTAATGAAACGCCTTAAAGTCACCGATGTCCGTGGAACCGGCACGTTGGGTCACCGGAAAAGGGGAGGGCGGTGGGAGAGCTGGTGCTGGATCTGACTGCCTTTGCCATGGATGCAGTGAGTTTCCAAGCTTCTACCTAGCCACTGCTGCTGGTTTTAATACTGTCACGAAGCAGTAGTTCCTTAGTGCCATTATCACTTGAAATATATGAAAATAAACCAGACTCTGTGTTTGTTTAGATAATGGTGAGAAAAATAGTGATCACAGAGCACATAAATTAACTTGGGTTAATTTATGTGCTTGGGTTAATTTATGTGTTCTTTTGTTGTCAGTTACCTGACTGTATTTATGTTTGTTTGGACAGGTACTTTTAAACTAGTGATAGAATTTTCAGAAGAATATCCAAATAAGCCTCCAACTGTTAGGTTTTTATCAAAAATGTTCCATCCAAATGGTGAGTAAATATTCTTATTTAGCCGTAATACCCATTAAATATTATGGTGTGGTCGTGTATTCTGCAAAGCTCCAGAATGCTTAACAGCTCTCCACCTCTCTCCGTTGCCACCTCCTAAGTAGATGTCTAGGACAGCAACTGCTTGATGAAAAATTAAGAATTATTATGCTATTAAGAAGCAGCTGTCTGTCTCTTTCTAATCAATAGATAGCCTTGTGAGCATTTTGAGCAGCAGCTGCACTTAGGTTGGCTTAACGAGGCAATTCTGGTTGCAGATTCCTGCCCCCTTCCATTTAACAGCAATTGTGTACGTGCAGCCACATCATGATTTGGAGCAGGGATCGGACCGCGCCAAGTGTTAGTTATTTCTGTTGGGCGAGATTTCGGCCGAGTCCCTGCCTCCGTTTGGTTCACTGTACCAACCAGTACCAGCACAAGGAGGAAGGTGGGAACGCGGTGTAGCTGGGGAGCGCAGAGGAGGAGGCTGACCCAAACTCAGGGACGAGGGCAGATTTATGAGAGCGCCATGGTTCCTGCTCCGGCACTTGATGGGTTTAACTCACTTATTCTTGCATGCAGAAAACACAGACCATGCTTTTTGCTTTTCCAAGCCTCTCTGGAGCAAAGAGGGGTATAGAATTGATTTGAGGGTTGAAGCATAAGCCCCTTACGGCATTTCTTGTAGTGTGAGCCCTCCTTGAACAGAGAGAGTGACCTTGGCTTCAGTTCTGTGACTGTTTGGACAGTGCTGTCTGACCGTTCGTCTGTCACGTAATATGCAGACCAGAATTCCTCTGACAGGGTTTTTGTAATTTGTTGGTTTTTATTGGCATGATTGAGCTAGAAGACTAGGGTGTAGGAGATTGGCCAAGCTCACCTTCATACAGGCTCTTACACTAAGACTCGATAGGTATCCAGACAGAAGTAGGATTTCAGGCACACTTTTGGGTATTTTCTGTTGTCTGCCTTGGTGTCTCCCATAGTGAGTGCAGGGTCTGTGAAAACAGGGCAAGAACTCCCTCCCTCCACTCAGGAGTCCACTTGGACTGTGAGATCCTTGGCGGGAGCAGTGGATTCCACTCCTGCAGTAAATGTCTCGCTGCTCTCCGGGAAGCCTCACCTCTGGGTGTATCTGGGCCAGTCACACAAGAGGAGCAAGAAACCAAGTCTGCCAATTCCTGTGCTAATGCCATAAACTTTAGACCTTCCTTCTTTTCCTCCTCAGTGTTCTCTTACCTCCAGTAAAATATCTCCTTCAAAATGCAAAGTGTCAGACTAGCTATGATTGTCAGATGTAACTGCTGTCCTTTTTCTCAAAGAATTAATTTAAGCACAGGCTGAATTGGAGCACTAGCTCTGCCTTGAACAGTAATGAACAAACTATCCAATAAATCTGATAGTTTCTAAATGATGTCTGTGTTGTATTTACAGTTTATGCGGACGGTAGCATTTGTTTAGATATTCTTCAGAATCGCTGGAGTCCAACATACGATGTTTCATCTATTTTAACTTCAATTCAGGTAACTTTGCATCTGTTTTGGCAAATATTTATGTTATGTTTTTCTACAGTGATGTTTAGTGGGAGGCATCTTAAGCCCCTCCTTTGTCCTGAATGACAATAAATAGTAGTGTAATTAGCAAATAATCAATTAGCATCATGCTGCTAACTGGCACAACTAACCGTGTATCTGTTAGGTTTGTGAACTTAGAAGTGTACACGGCGCTAATACTTCTGCGGGGTATAATTTGAGGTTCAGCAGCGTAATTACGGGTACCTAACCGTGAGTTTAACTGGTTAGTTTTTCACTTGGGCTCTTCTGAGACATGCCTGTCTCCTGAAACACGTGTGACTTTAAAGCTGTAAGCTGACTTTTCCCTGATTTAAAATGTGTTGCTTTGTCTCACGTTTTCTTTTCCCCTTTTTCCAGTCTCTGCTTGATGAACCTAATCCAAACAGTCCAGCAAACAGTCAGGCGGCACAGCTCTACCAGGAGAACAAACGTGAATATGAGAAAAGAGTTTCAGCTATTGTCGAACAAAGTTGGAATGATTCGTAACAGCTGCTTCGTTACTCTCCATCCTCGTAATCACCATGTACAATTTCACTCTCAATAGAAAGGCTACCAGAAATTTCAAGTGCCACAGTTCTAAGAAATTGCATAAAAAAACCTCATTTGCAAACAAAATTAAGCCCTCCAGTTTAGGAAGCTTAAAAGCTTGTGTATCTTGATTAACGTACTTTTTATTGCATGGTATGAACTAAGTTATTGCTACATAAATTTGTAATATATCCTGTTTGTATTTTTTTTCCAAGTGTATAATGTTGGTGTGGAGTTTTCATGACGGAATATACACATTTTGTAAATCTGTACTTTTTCAAATATTGAATGCCTTATTTTTGAATTCCTTAGATTTTTAAATTGGAGAAAAGCACTTAAAGTTTTTATATATAAATATTTCATGTAAAACTGTTAAATACATAACCTTAGTGCAAGACATTCTGCTCTCACTCTGTATCTCTTTCAAAGGGCTAACTTTAGTCCCTTTCTCCTCTCGGTACGTGCTCGTTATACCATGCGCTTTCCAAACAGAAAAGTTAATCCACGATGTAACTGTCTTCACTGGATGTCTCTGCTTCTGCACCTGAGCTTAACTTGATTCTGCGTGTCCTCAGTTGTATGAGGAAGAGAAGGATTGGTAGCTGCCAACTTACAAATGGGGAGACAGATGTAACTATTTTGGTCCCACTTTAAACCAGCGGCGTTGCAAACAGGACCTGGATGACCAGGCTTGATGGTAATGTACTCTAATGACTTCTATTTTTCAGGGAGATTGTATTTTACCAAGTTGTAAAATGTTTTCATCTAAACCTGTCCTATATTCTCATACTGACACTGTAATATAATGCTGAATATCTTCTAATAGCTGAAGAGGTGTCCCATTAGTTTCCCTTGAGGGTAGGGAAAAAATTAATCGCCACCAGAAGGAAACATGCCTGCAGATTCCGTGGAGTTGCTCTTTGGAACTTGGCTGCGTACCACACGGTCAGGTCTCGCGTCTGTACTGCAGGTTCCACATATTCTTAAATCGCCAGTTTTAAGGGGAGTTTGGTTTTGTTTTTGTAAGTGTCACTGTGTAATTTTTGCGGTATTCTGTAAGCCAGGCTGGATGACGACAGTAAAGCATTAGGCTTTGCTTTTTTTTTTTTTTTTCCCCAGCAGTAAAATTGTAATCCCTTTGTCATAATTCCAACCAGCACTACACATGTATTAAAATCCCCAAATCCCATACCAAAATACAGCTCAGTGCTGCCTGAAAAGCAGTGGAAGTTCATTTCAGCTAGAAGAGAAAATGTTTATTTGCAATAGTCACTACCAAAAGTTAGTCTCCGTTAATGCAGCGAAACGGGAATATCAATTTACACCTCCTACTTGCTCGTAAAGTTGTTTGGTAATTTATGGGAGCAGCACTACTACAGTTGGAAACATCAAACTGCGGTTAGTGTGCGAAGGCTCGGAAACATTACTGCGAAGTAATACTAAACTGCAGTCTTGAGAAGTCAGTTTGCTTTCCTTGAGTCAGTGAAGTTGTGTTTAAAAATTCTTCAGTCTGCATGTGATTATTAACAGAAACCCCAAAGGATCCGGTTTCCCTTTTGACTACAGTGAAATTACAGCAACGCTAGCGAAGCAGCCGCATCAGTGCAAAGATTTTTGTTCACAAATACAGTGTGAGAAAAGCTTCTGTTTCTAAGAATTAGTCTAAACCGTGATGATTTTTTAAAATTTTGCCTCCTGTTTCAGTATTTACTTTTGTTCCTTTGACGTGCGCGTGAGATTTGCCATTCATGAGAGTCCACATCGATTGGATTGTTCCTGAGCCGCCAGTTCAGCCTAGTTACAGACTGGTGAAGCTCAGGAAATGTTTTGGAGGCAGTCTATGTCTGAGAAACATAATTGAGGCAGGAGGTTTAATTAGCGATCAGCACTGAAATTCAGAGTGCCTGTGCCTGGGCAGGGACCCATGCAGGCAGTGCTGGAAGGGGTAATGGCTTTAAACTGGAGGAGGGGAGATTGAGATGAGGTGTGAGGAATAAATTCTTCACTGTGAGGATGCCCCATCCCTGGAAACATCCCAGGCCAGGTTGGATGGGGCTCTGAGCAACCTGATCCGGTTGGAGCTGTCCCTGCTCCGTGCAGGGGGGTTGGACTGGGTGGCTGTTAACCGTCCCTTCCCGCCCAAACCATGCTACGAAAATCCGTTACAGCTTGACAGAGAAGCTATTTAATTGCCGGGCGCAATGCGCCCGTTGATGACGGTGTACGAACATAATTCCCCGCCGAGCCCGACTTCACGCAAGGCGCCGCGGCCCCGCTCCCTCCCCCGGCGGCTCCTCACCGCCGGCGGCCGCCGCGACCGGAAGGCCTGCGCGCTCCCGGCCGCTCTTCCCCGCGCCTCGTCTGCTCTGGAGGAGCGGGGGGCGGGACCGCGCAGGCGCGCTGGGGCTGGGGGGGGAGCTGCGGGCCGCGCCCCGCACCTCAGCGCTCCGCTCAGCGCCGCGGCCCCGGCGGCAGCCGGTTGTCCGGGCGGGGAGGACGCGGGGCTGTGCGGCCCTTCGCGCCTCACCGGCGGCGCGGCCGTGCCCCCGCCGCGGGCCTGCCCGGCGGGGCGGGCCGCTCGGTGGCACAGCCGGGCAGCCCCCGGGGGCACCGCACGGGCGGGTGGCACCGGTGCCGGCGCCGGTTTGGAGCCGGGTGTCGCGGGGCTGCCGTGAGCCACCCGGCCTGCGGGACGGGCTGGAAGTGTGCTGGGTACTCAGGGTGCCGCTGGGCGTCCTGAGAGCTCCCTGTCGCCAAAACACGCGTGGGGAGCGTGGGGCGCGGGCAGCGTGGAAGGAGACGCTGCCGTTCCTGTCCGTGTGCCGCGAAGAGCAGGAGTCCCATCACATTTTAAGGACAAAAAAAGGTCAAGTGTACCGATCCACAAAGTGTCCCGACCCACAGGAGCCCAGTGTAGTCACAATAAACTTTGTGGTACCGTTAATTTCTTTAATAGCATATTGAGACGCTTTATTTTTTTAATTAATTAGGAAATGTCATTCACAAAGCTTGCTTGGCCAGTGGGGTTAATTAAGGACCTGCTGATGGGTACGCAGGTTCTGGTTTTATAGCTTCTCCGGCGGCTTTGCCTCGTTGCTATTAAAGAGTTCATAATCACTTCTCCATGGGATCCGTATAAAGATCTAAAATCACTTTGGAGACATTTTTTTAATCGCTCATCCCAGTGCTTTTCTGCTATCCGTGCGTGTCATTCACCTGATTTTACAGGGGGACAGAGGCAGCCAGCTCTGCGGCAGAGTTGCGTGGGTCAAGAGGAAGCCGGTGGCCGGGCTGTAGGCGCGAGCCGTTCGTGGTGATGCCCTGGTCTGAGTCTCAAGTAGGAGAACACCTTCACCTTCAGGTTTGTCATACCAACGTTCATGAGAAGCATCAAACACTGCACTGCTGGCGCTGCTTTCTTCAGATCCTGGTTCCCTGAAGATGTCTCGTCCAAATACAGTCCCAAGCCAAAACTGTGGGACTCAGATCTTCACAAATGTGATGAAGTTCACTGGTGTGAGTCGTCCCCTTGGGATTCTTCACCGTAGTACAGATAAATGTGTGTAATTGCAGAATCAAGGCCTTGGGCTCTGAGAAGTCAAGAAATCACAGCTTGAGGTGGTGTAGCTGTTGCTTCTTTGTAGGAGGTTTTGTATTAATAACTACTTCAATGTGTCAAACGAATAAAGCTTTAACTGGAGATTAGGAGGTCTCTAATAAAAATTTACAGTTCTGTGAATTGCTGTTGATATATATCGAAACGCAGAGGAGAGGAAGAGCCCTCTCATCCGGCCAGACTTCCCTACCTGCTGGTTTATTTTGAGCATTTTACCGTTTGTGGAAGCTGTCCCAGGCAAATGCCATGCTTTATTTGTTTATTTGGAAGAGGAAAGATGTAATCAACAGACAATCCGCCGTAATGTGTAAGCTGGCAGGGCGGCGTTCTCCACCTCTCTGTTGGACTGCAAGTGGAGGCATTCTTTTAATTTAATGAAAATGTTTGGGATAAAAACAGTCCAAAAACTAGGAGACCGAAGAAGTATTGTGTGTTATTGTGCAGGTGTGGGTAGTTTTCTTGAACATGAATCTTCTTCACAGGTAATCTCTAGAAATGTCTTCATATTAAAAGAAGAATGGGGTAAGAGACAAAGGAACAAGGAGCTAAATCTAAAAAAAAAATACATGTAAGAATAAAAAAAGAGAATGCATTAAAACCCGTATGCTGCTCTGCTTTTGCTGTGCATGCAAAGGATGAAAATTGTAATTTTAGAAAATAATATACCTTTGATTATGTGTGTGTGTGTGTATGTAGGAGAGTCGAGGGCTTTTAGAGTTGATCATTATAGAAACTTTAAATAATTAGGTAGTAGTATTGAAAATAAATGGAGTTTAGGGTTTGGGTTTTGGTTTTTTTTTGCTTAGCATTGTTACTGCACCTTGAGTTTGTCTCATATCCCAACTACCAGCAGCAGAGAACAAAAAACACACAGAACTTTTTAGACTCTCTGGTAATGACTGTAATTAGCATCACAAGCTATGGAAATTGCAATATTCCCTAAAGGTTTCTTGTCACGCTCCCATGTTGCTGCACTGAAAATAAAGATTTTTAAGACAAGCTATCTTCTGTATTTGGTACTGTCTCACAATCGGTAACGTTCCGGCGTGGCTGCGTGAATCTGTTCTTAATCCTTGTGTCAGAGTCGTATTTCTGAGCCGGTCCGTGCGAAAGCCGTATCCTGCCAGAAAATAAACACGCTGCTCTTAAACAGTGTGTGTCATTCAGCATCCAAAATGAAGCCTTTTTCTTTATGATGTGATCAAAGCACGTAGCATGGGATTTTCTGAGCTGGTGAAAACGTTAGGAAAAGAAAGCGCGTTTTAAAATCCCAGTATGTGAATGTTTTAATCAGGAATTCAGCGGTGTCATAAAATAAATCACATTTTTGCCCTTAGACATGTGCCAGGGCCGGGTCAAACTGCGGGATAAAGGCAGTATTATGGTATGGCGGCGCTGACTGATTTATTGGAGGCCTCGCCGAAGAGGCCGCTAGCGTTGAAGGTGGGTCGCCTTCGCCTAGCCAACCTCCACCTGTAGCACGGGGTAATGGCTCCTCAGCCCGTGTGACTGAAAAGATCTTGTGTTTCTTCCCTTGTTTTTCAGCTTGGGTCATTAACTGCCGTGTCTGATTCATTTCTAAGCTGAATAATTTTGACAGCTGCCAATTTGGTACACATACCACAGGCTGAGCTGGGGAGCCGCCTTTTTACGCTGAGGGTGGGGGAGCACTGGCCCAGGTTGCCCAGAGAGGTGGTGGATGCCCCATCCCTGGAAACATCCCAGGCCAGGTTGGACGGGGCTCTGAGCAACCTGATCTGGTTGGAGATGTCCCTGCTCCGTGCAGGGGATTGGACTGGGTGGGCTTTAACGGTCCCTTCCCACCCCGACCGTTCTGTGACTCTGTGATTATTTGTATTTCTGTTCCTTTTGGAGTTTATTTGGGTATGAAGAGAAGGTTACGGGTTCAGGATTTTGTCCAGAATTCTGCCACACAAGTGCAATGTCCAGTAAATGTAAATATTGCTATTTTTATTACTTCATGTTATAGCTACCGTGATGGGAACAGAAGGACTGAGTTCCGAAATACGGCACTTCACACAGACTGAGAGGCAAGTTGTCCTCAGTGACTGTCCAAAACCGGGAAGAAGGCAGAAACGCCATCTCTTTGGAAGTAATTACGAAGCACACAGCTCTTGCTATTATCTGTTTACACATTATTGGCCTGGTGATGTGCTGGTGAGAGATTTCCTTTCACTGTCTGGCCCAAACGTACGTTAAGTCCAATTTCATTAAACCGGCTGCTCGCTTTCCTTGTTGAAAGGGTCATTGTGTTGGTTATTACAGTGTTTTCTTTGTGCTCACTTCCCCCAAATTCCAGTAACTATTTTGTAGAAAAGTTTGAAAGTGAACTTTTGATGCCTGTGAAAGCTGCTTCATTGACTTTATTGACTCCAGAGCCTGGAGTTCTTTATCCGCAGAGATCTTTCAAAGGACAGTAAAAAGTTTCAGCCAAAGCTTATAGAATTTGGTACTTCTGGTTAAGTATTATAGACCCAACGCTGTTCCCATGGAGACCTAAAGGAATTTTTCCATTGAATTAAGCGGTAGCAACGCATACCCTTTATTAGTGGGAAAAGGAGTAGACTGGAGAACTCAATTTGTTGTTCCCGGTTTTGTTTGCGTGCTTGCTCTTCTGTAGAAAGAAGAAAAGAAGGAGAAATTATAGGTGTTGGCATTGCAGTTCCTCTGCTTCAGGCTCGCTGTGTTTGTGCATAAGGGGGTGTCCGCTGTTCTCGAGGGCTCTCTTCAATGTAAATTTGTTCAAAGACCAACTTGTTAGCAGTGAAATCCCTATGGTTTGCTAATACAGAAAGAAATCCCAGGTATACTCACATTTCCAAAGAGTTTTTCCTTTCTGGAAGTTCGGGAGGTTGCTCAAGGGGTCGTTGGAAGCCCCTGGTGAGCCCTGCTCCAGCCACGGCTTCGAGTGGGGGCTCTGCGAGAGGCACGTGGCCGGGTCCTACAACTGGTGATGAAGCAGATCCATAGTAATTTAGAGAAAAAGAGAAAAGCGAGGCCTCCAATTGTACAATATGGTGCTGAAAATTGGTTTTGGTTGAAGTCATGAAATCCTTGGCTACTGAAGTAAACAGATTTATGATTGATTTGAACGGAGCGAGGATTTGGTCTATAATGAAGTCCTTTCATTTGAGCTCACTGAGATTTCTCTTGTTCTCTCCTAGTGCCTTATGACACATCCACTCCATCCTTGCCTCAAACAAAGAGAAATTATACTATCATGGTCTCCCTTTAAATATTTCCTATTTGAGGGCCTACTGAAAAGACTCCAGAGGCAAATTCGTGGTTCAGAAGTTGCTATTTATGTCTAGACACATCTGAATGTCGTTATGCTTTGAATGTTCTGGATTGCTTGCCGTTTTCTTTGTAGAGATGTATGAGTCTAGAGAGAGAGTGCATTATTCTAAATTAACTTGAAATAAACTTTCACCAGCCCAGGGCTGTACTGGTTGCAACTGCCTCCCTTGATAAAAACACCTGACAAAATAAGCAGCACCACAAGTAAAATTCTTATTTATTGGTGTTTTGAAGCAGTGTGGAAAGAAGTTCTCAATGTATGGCATTGGATTCTGTTGGGATGTAAGTATTTGAATTATTACAGTGTGTCGGACGTCTGGTCCTGGCCAGAAGCCTCACGCTACGGGCTCTACGCAGACAAAACCAGTGCCTTGTCTTTATTCCAAGGGGCTTTCAGCCCGAGCGTAAGGCAGGTGGTGACAGGGAACACAGGAGCAGAAGGAAGGAGAATAACATGATGGTCATTACTGCCAGAAAAGCTCCTGGTCTCATGTATGGGTACAAATCTTCAAATCTGCCCTGGATCTGAAGGGTGGGACTGCCCAGACGTCGAGACGGCTAGCTATGGCACCAAGACTCTCTGCGGGCACCCAGCTCCAATGGGAAGCTTGGGCAGCAGCTTCAGGGACATTTCATCCCTGAACCCGGCAAAATAAGGCCAGGTGTCTGCGAGAGAAGAGCGAGACTCTTTGTTTTACATCACTTTAAAGAATACAAAATGTCACTAAATCTCTGTATATCAGTTTATCCAACTTAATTGTCTTTCTGCTGGCTGCATGCTGCTTTACATTCCTTTTTAAAGGATGAAGAAAATCTTTCAAATGAATGATCAAAAGAATATTTTACTCTTTTCACCTGCAGACTATGCGTCTATGAAACATTTATTCAGGAAATGAAACATGAGGGCCTGACAGGGATCTCCAGCGTCACTGAGTGAGCAGGATATCTGGAGATTTCCAGTGCAAACAATCCAGTGCTTTGACAAATACGAGTGATACCGTCACAGGAGTTTGAAAGGTGGATTGGTGTTGAAGCTACAGTCATTTCAGCAATTATAATAAAATTTGAAAATTAACACTATTAAAATGAGAAAATATTTCTTCATCCATGTGTTTCTTAAGCAAAGAACAACAGCTTTTTGGTTTACAGTGTCAGTAATAATTAATATTTTTGTGGAGCAGGGGGCTGGATGTAATGAGAGATTGATGCCCAGTACTTTGGATTATAGGGAATTCTGCAAGAGCATCAGTGAAATGTTGCAGTCCTCCGTGGTCCTAGCTTTATGTTCTCATTGTTTTTGTGTATGACATTTGTCAGGGATTTTGACACTTTATTTTCACTCAACGTTGTCATCCAGACAACACAGCCCCTCTCTGTTAACCGACGTGGTTCGGAGCTCTGAGACCTTAAATCCTAATTACATGGCTTCAAATGTCAGGTTCTTCACCAGCACATTGCTTCTGGTGATGGAAACCTAAGCAGCTTAGGTGACAGACACCCGAGTAGCTTAATCGCTTCGCGACGCCAACCAACGCGTGGGGGATCTCCCTGCACAGCGCCGATCAGGGGAGATCCAGGCGGGCGGCGGAGGAGGGAGCGCGTGATGGGCGCCGAGGAGGTGAGCTGATGCTTTGCTATTTATAGAGGCACAAAGAGGCTCAGAGGCAGGAACTCCGGGCAGGGCCAGGCTTTGATGCGCTGTGAAAACGATTCCTCGTCACAGCTGCGAGCGAAACGCGGTGTGGAGCTGGCGTGGTCTTGGGGTGCCCTGGTTCTGTGAGCACGTGGACGTGCCGCAGGAGCAGCTTTTGGTGAGAGCCTGAAATAGAGCACTTTTTAGCAATACAGACGCTGCTGAATTTCATCTGTCTGTTCCTTGGTGAGCGTGTTTTGTTTTCACAGGGACAGAATGAAATGACCCTGTGTACCCTTTACACCTCTCATTATTACAGGGTAAAATTCAGGAATTAGTGTGGTCCAATTTATTTACTGGAAGATTCTCTCTCTTGTCAACCAATTCTGGAAACTAGAGTTATAGGACTTACACAGGGTAACCTTCTCTTCATAAGAGACATTAATGATTACAGAATTCGGTTGCATCTAACTCATCACCATCGGTTTGAATTAAAAACAAAGAGATTGTGTTTGTTTCAGTTGCTTGGTACAAGGGTCTCATGTTTTAGCTGTCTCCTAAAACAAACAGGGACTCCAGAGCTCAGACTGCCAGCTACAAACCTCACGGTCGTTACTCGGAGACCTCCGTAAAACAAGTCCATGGGCTGTAGCTGGCACAAAACCATGAAACCTGCCCGCTGCAGCTGGCGCGAAACCGGCCCTCCGGGTGGGAATCTTAATGGGACGACGTTAATAATCGACTGGAAAAGTATCAGTGCGTGCATCTGAGAAGCTGTCTGTCCCAGGCAATGCGGGGCTCTGGCGGGAGGATGCTGCTGGGAAGGCGCCAGCTCTTCCAGGAGACTTATCCCGCGCGGTTGGGCTGCGGCTATTCCGGAATGGGGGACAGTGCCATCGGCTGTGTGGTTAGTTGGGCCCTAGCACCGTACCAGCACTTTCCCAGACCACTCCTGTCCCAGACAGGGCTTAAGAGCGAGTTTTGGCTGTTTTCACTGTGTGGTTTGGATGTACCACTCCGCTCTGATGAGGAGAAGGCGTTAACGAGAAGGAAGATGCTACCCATCCTGTGCTAGCTGGCCCCAGGGCCAGAGGAGGGCCCAGCGTGCGCCGTTCAGTCAGACAGACATACCCTTTTTCCTTCATAAAAGAAAAAAATCCAATTAGAAGAAGCTATAAAACAACAGACCCTATCATCCTACAAGTAGGCTGAAAGGTTTGTCAGAAAACATTTTCTCAGACAGATATTTTCTGCCCTTCTGCTGCAAGGAAACCCACATTTCTCTGCCTAAGTGACTGAACGTCGCTCTGCCTGCGGCTCAGACGTGTCCATCAAAGCCCGGGATCAATGTCACGCTTGTTTGGTAGATGCTGAATTGAGCGCTGAGGGCCCAGCGCTGAGAGCCTGCCTGCCCTTAAATCCCGGCGAGCCCAACGAGCGCGGAAGGAGCTCATCAGCGCCGAGGATCAGGCAGACAGCGAAGCCTCGCTGAAGTCCGTGTCACATGCTTAAAAAAGGTCAGTCGCTTATTTACAAAAGCCCATCAGAGCTGAATTGCACCCTGATTGAGATTATGCTGGAAGCCAGGCGTGCGATTGTGCCGACGTTTATACGATTTCCCGAGAAGGCAAAATTCAGGCGTTTATTTTTGACGGTTTCGCACGGCGCAGGGCTGGCAGCCTGATTTGTATTCAACTGCTGCCTATTGAGGCTGGCCATTGGTCTTGTAAATGGTAGGCAGGAGGAATTGCTAGAGCAGGGAAATATTTCCTCTCTTTTAGGGTAGATTTTCACCGTAGCCCCCTGACTCCTGATATCCGAGGCCGGGGTTACGTCCCTGCCGTTCCCTGCCCCGCGCTCCCGGTTATTTATTCCGCGATATGCAGGAAGGAAGGAGACGTGCGCAATCTCCATTCTTGTTACCAGGAATTGTGCACCTAATTCTCTGTGCATTGTGCTGAAAATGAACTGGTAAGATGTGTTCTGCATCAGCAAAAAGGCTCCCTTATTCAGCGGGAATGCGAACATGCGCGCTATAACTTGGGAGTAAAGAAAATCGCTGTAAACGATTTCTTTAAACAGACTCTGTTGGGTTTTTCCTTACATTTTTGCTGAGAGTGAAGATTCTGCAGGGTTTTTTTTTCTCCTTTTTCCTACCCAATTGCTAACCTTTCAGTTGCGTGCGTTTCTGCTGCTTCTAGCACTTTTCATTCTGATGGCAGTTTTTCATCTCTTCGCTAGCTTATGGCTAAAACAGTCCTTGTAACAGGAATTTCAGTTACATTGCGCTCCAGAATAATTATTTCCATTTGTTCCCGCGCTGGTCCTGGGGGGAAGGGCTTCCTCATGTCTCGCTTTGATGGATCCATCCTCCCAATTCCTCTACGTTGGGCAAACGTCTCCTCTGCAGGTGTCAACGCCGGGTGACAGCACCTTTCTGAGATGTATTTTTGAGTCATTCTTAGCTAATCCTTTGCCTAAATGTATTGGGACTCACTGTTAGGACTGGAATTTTCCTAGTTAGCTACTCAATTAATAAAAACGCATCCGCATACACACGCCTAATTATGGTAACGCGTGTCATTCCGTGGCTTACTCTGTCTGAAAACTTGGCCGAACGCTTCCCAGAAGAGCCGTGAAGCACTGTTCATCGCAGCGCAGAGACCCCAAACAAGCGCAGGGAGTGGAGCAGGTTCTCCTCGCGCTGGTAGCCAACAAGTCACTAAGATCATCAGGAAAGCACACTCAGATTGGGGTCTCCCCACCCAATGTTCTTTGTGTTAGCCACTACTTAGATCCTAGATGGTTTTTCTGTCATGCAAAATCACAACTCTGAGTTTTTCACTGAAGCAAAGTCATTTTTATGTTGTCTGATTTCATAAAAGCATAGACCTCCTGCTTTTTATGGGACCTGGAGCTCTTAACATGACTTCTATCTATGAGCCTGAAGGATTCTGAATCTGATAGATGTTCATTAATGAAAATGTCACTGAAGTTAGAGAAAGAGTAGCTGCTTATCTGCTCCATCCATGCAGCAGCTGAACACCATCCTGTACATTCTTTTTTCCTACCAATGCTACGTCCCATCAAAAATCAAGGTGAGGTGCATACGGCGAAGGTAAACCCGTTGCGGTTTTTGTAAAGCCAGATGTTGGGGTAGAGCGTGAGCACGTTCACAGCAGCTGTGCAGCCGCATACCGGGGAGAGGACCGATGTTTTGAGCGCAAGACGAGGCGCTGCAGGGACGGCAGAGAATTGCTTGGCAGCCAGACAGAGCTCCCCGTGCCAGCATCTCGCAGTGCTGTCCCCATCGACGCCTCGCAGAGATCATCTACAGGAGCAAGGCGCCTCGCTACAACCAATCTCTACATTCAAATCAACACAAGTAATGGCAATTTTTCCTGGTTTGGTTGGGAACACATCTGACCAGCCCGTAAGAAGCTACCTTATATGGAAACCAGTGTCTGCACAGCCCTCGCTTCGGTCGAACTGCCTTGGTTTATGGATTCGCAGTCAGTTCTGCAGCAATGCCAACTGTCTTCTGCAGCAAAGCCCTTGGAGAGTCATCAGCCTCCGATGGCATCAAGGCATGGAAATATAAACTGAAGGTTTATGACATTTCAGCTGGATCAAAGTCATGAATTCTGCCTGAATTCATGAAGCTGTTGTATTATTTAATGCCTCGCCGTATAAAGACTCAGAAGTTTGTTTCAAAATTTATGTTGCCTGCTTCAGGCCTGAGCTTAAAGAGTTGCAAGAGGAGCAACCCAGTGCCGTTTATTGTCAGAATCTGCTGGAAGGAGGCGAGGGTGCTGACCTGGGCAAAAGGCAGAGGAAATCTGGTCTCAGCGAGTGACTGCCGGCCGTGGGAAACCCCGGCAGAACGGCGCAAAGGCAAACGTGTATTTCAGTGCGGCGAAGCGGGGACGTACCTGGCGATGGGAGGAATGGTGCAAACATGCTGCGGGCGGGAATCATGAAGCCACCTGTGCCCAGGGAGCCCAGAAGGCGTATGAGAAAATTAAAGCCCAGGTTGTGTGGGTTCTGAAGGGCTTGGAGCATTGAACCAGGTGTGCCAGGTAAACCCGTGTGCACGCCCAGGCTGTGGGTGAGTAAATGCCCTGTGGTCCTTCAGCCGTTCCCCGAGAGCCCTTGTGCGTAGCGCGCTGGTTCAGGCTTTGTTCCTCAAGGCTGGGGTTGAGTATCCGGCAGAGTCTCATTCCCGGGCCGTAATGCCAGAGCCCGTGCACGGAAACCCTGGCTGGTGTCTGCGGAGACCCGCTCACAGCAGCTCCTTGGCTTTATGCAGGTCGTAAGCCCTCCGGTATCGATCGGAGGGGCTTTGAGGGTACCAACCTCTGTAAAAGGCAAAGTGGTCTTTAAATACTAAATAAAAACGCCACTTAGAGTGTCACCACTACGAGGATTTTCCGCGCTGGCCAGGCGTTGCTGGGAGCAGAGCAGATAGGAGAGGTGACTGTGTGAAGGAATGAGGCGAGTGTCCCAAGAGCAGATGCCTCCTTTGGCCGTTTCCAGCCGATGAACGTTGTGTAAGGCTCAGGAACTGTCAGCGGGTGCAATGCGTGCCTCCTTGCACACCGCCTCGGGTGGGAGATCTTCCCCGGATGCAGGAGCTGGGACACCGACCCCTCCGCATCCGTCAGGAGCCAGGGCCATCCCACAGCCCTGTCTGCCACAGGCTCCTCACACGAGGGAGGCAGGCGACCGTGGCTCCACGATTCTCGGGCGTTTTTGTGACTGACATCTTGCCTCCGCATGATGAAGGACATCTTCTCCCCGGGGATTAGTCCCAGACAGGGCTTTTTGTGAATATTACGAAGGCACCTTATCAGCAGCATTGGGTCCCCCATGAAACAGCAAAGTGACCTTGACTGAAACCGTGGCTGGGAGACAGAGAGCTCTTCCCTTCAGCTCCACCTGCGTCTCCTGCAGCCGCGAACTACACTCCACGGCAAGCTTTCCCTCCTCGTGCAGCGGCCGGGGAAGCAAAGCGCAGCTGTGGTGATGCTCTGTGTGTGGTCACACATCAACAAGATACCGATGCAGAGGTGTCTGGAAGAGCTGGCTTTCGGGTTATATTCCCTGAAAGGACGGTTTTCCTTTACCCGCCGGGGTTCACAGGGGGATGCACACACCGAGGCTGGAGAACAGCTGGTTGTGGCCATTGTCACCAACGCAGCCACGCACATTGATCAGTTTTTTTTATTTTTGGCTGCCTTGTGGGTTTTTGGTTTGTTTTTTTTTTTCTTCGGTCTGGTGACTCTCTCCTGTAAAGGAAGTGTATTTAGGGAGGTGCCCGTATTGTTGCAGTCTTCTCATGGTGTTTACTCTCCCTTGGACAGGATATTTAACCGCTACGGCTGGGATGGTTCTGCAGTTGCTGTTCGTTGCTAAATATTAAACATCAATACAAATAAAGCACTCTCCTCCTTGCAACCCTGGAGGTAAATTCTAGAGTATTAGATTTATTTTATTTTTTCAAAACCAGTGTAAAGCTAAACTTTCTGTGTTGCCCCTGGGCTTTCATACTGCAGACTTGGGCAGTTAAGCGTGCAGTTCTGGTGAAATAAACCCCAGAGATCAGGTCTGAAATGTCCAGAATTCTCTTCTGCTCAAAGCGGTTACCCAAACTCTGCACACAAGGCTTAATAATAATTAATTACTCTAAGCCAGATAATGAAAAAAGTGGTATGGGCAGACTCCGTGTAAACATACCATTTAAAAGCATTAAATTTATTTTCTTGTGGTGCAAACTATCGGTAATCAAACGATGCTGTTTCCTCCGTTTCTTCTGGTTTGGAGACGCTGCTCAGCTTCAGGTGGGTGTCGGTACCGGACGCTATGAGAGGCTACGGAGCCTTCACCGTTTCCTGGGAAAACACCACCAGCAGCAGCCATCCTAGCTACTGGGGAGGAGGCAGGTTTGGGGTTGGGCCCGAAAAGGAGGGAATCAGGAGGGAGGACTACTTCTGCCTTCATTACCATCTTCAGGCCTTTCACAACCGTGTGACTTTCCCGGGTTTTGCCTCCAAACTGCACGTCTTAGCTACATCACACAGGAGTTGTGAGATTTAATTAATATTAATACAGCCCATTATGTAAAATTAGCCATAGACAGGAGATTCTTTAAAAGGTGAAATCGTAATAGTCATGATCGGAGTGTCTGTGTTGCTTGGAAACTGAGCTGTCCTGCTCTGCTCCTCAATATTTGCCTTTCGTTGCAGTTATTTCCCCCTACTTTTGGAAAAGGAGTTTTAAAAGAGGGAAATGAATCCATTGAGAGCAATTACTATAAATTAAAGTCTTTTCCTGAGCTTTATTTCTTTGCAGTTTGGTCTCAGGTCTGGCAGGTGAAGGCCACGCAGAGATTCGTTAGCGGTGATGCCCGGGAGCAGCACGGGCGGGTGAGCAGCACGATGCTTGTTTGCCTGCTTGTTTGTCTTGCGAGTCTCTTTCGGACGATCCCCATTACTCATTTTTCCAGTCTGTCTTTAAAACCGTTGGGACTGGATCCCAATCAGACGACGTATCTGCTGACCCATCCGTTTCCCAGCGTAGTATTTGGCCATTCACCTGCGAACGCGTGCATTGGCCATTCCAGCGGCTGTAGAGGTGCCGCCGCCTTCCAGGCACAGCCCTCAAACGAGCGGCTACGTCCTCTTGAAAAACCTGTGGCAAAAGTACACGAGCTTAAAAATAATCACACGAGCGGCGCATCCAGCTAATCAGGAGTTCCGATGTCTCGGCATTTCTGCGCACAAATCAGTGGTATTTAGGGGACTGAAGCGGGCAGGCGCCACTGGAGCCTGATTTCGTATTTAAAAGCGCTGCCTGATGAGATTAAACCTGGTGCTGTTTACGGCTGATTTGGAGTAATTGGGAAAAAAATCAGAGATGGGATCCAGCCACACAAGCTGATCTGGATTTTGAGAACGACAAATTCAGGACTCAAACCCGGACCTAGATCTGAGTTTTACGCTGAAGCCCCTCTCTTCGGAGCGGTCTGATTCAAAATCGTGCAAGGAAGGGCTCTGGGCTCTTCCTCTGTAGGAAACTTGTGTTTGCTTAGAAATTACCGACTGGAGGACTCTTGAAGGCTTGTGTCCTCGGAACTGGAGTTCACTTAAAAAGTGATAAAGTGCTAAATCACTGAGAGGTTTGGTTACACACAAACGCACCAGAAGATATTTCATCCGTTCCTAGAGTTTGCAGTCCGACATCTTTGCAGGTTAGCACATGTATTCTGTTTCAGGCTTTTGATTAATTACAGCGTACTAAACCCATACATATTTATAGCTTGCAGAATTAGATAAATTCTCCAGATGTGGCTTCCTTTTAGTTCGGTTGAGATGAATGCAGATCAAAGCCTTTGATCTTTAGCCTGACTGAAACCTGCTGCTGACACAAGCCTCTAGAAGACGATGCGGCGGGGGGAACCGGCCGCTCTCTGCTTTGATAGAGAAGCATCTTGACCAAAACCTATGAGAAGAAACTTTGTGGAGGATATATCTATACACACCATTGAGACTCTGCTCCTGAAAGCAGGAGGCAGCTTTCAACGAACCTTTTACTCTTAAACAGCACATTTAAATAGATTGATTTTATGTTCCAGCTCAGAAATTATTTAAGATTTTTCAGGGCACGCATATCCTCTGCGATACACAGAACTGGCAGAAAATGTCATCGTGAGCTAGTTTATAGGCTCCATTACAGCTATTTCCATTGCTCCAGATGCGTAAAGCAGACTTACAGCTGAGTTCCTGGGGTAGTGAAATCCCTGGTGTGTCCTAGGATCAGCACTGCCAGCTCAATGATATCTTCTTCGTGACCCTTGGAAAAAATGATGAATAGCCAGGGAGCTGCAAATTCCGACTGAATTCTGGCAACACGAACACTTTATTCAAGTCTTAGCCAGGTAGGCAGATAGCACGGTCTGGAAGCTCTTATCTTGTACCACAGGCTGTTCTGGCTGCCGCTGCTGCGGAGCAACGCGAAGCGCTGCGTGGCCGCTCCTGCCTCTCTCTGCAGCTTCGTCAGCCCCGCAGCGTGGCCGTAAACCCGCACGGCTGTTTGGGTGATACTGCTGAGAGAGCTCCAGCTCCCGTTGGCCAAGGCTGTGTCATGAGCTGCTTTCTATAAATGAAGCTGATACTACAAAAAAAAAACCAAAAAAAAAAAACCCAAAAAGCTTTAGATTCAGACTTGCCAACATCAGAAGAAAAAAAAAAAAATGAAGGACACTACAGTGTAGATGATCCACAGCAACTTGGAGAAGGTCTGGAAAAGTAGGGAGAAAGGGTTGTTAATAGTGAAGTGACGTAAGAAGGAGAATGGGCTGCCCACCCACCAAACACAATAGATTGGTTCTGGTACAGGATCGGGAAGGCCCGATGGTTGATGACTTCTGTCAATGATAGAGGAATCATCCACAGACCAAAGCGATGGTGGTAGAAGGTTGGGGCTGTTGAAGGATGCCACCAACTCTTCTAAGAGCCTCCTCCAAGACTTTTAGATGCTTTTTGGCTATGGAAGATGAGCAAAAGAATGAGAGGGGAGGCTCTTGGACATCTTATCCTTTCAGGAGCTGGAAATACAAAGGTAGAAGACAGCTTGGTGGCACTGTCAGTGAGACAATAGCATTCACGGGCCTTGGAAAGGGAGATTGGTCTTCAAAATGCCTGATGTCAGTCAACTCAGAGAACTGGCAGATTTTCATTGGAGAGAAAAGGCAGAAATGCACTGTCCCAGTGCAGAGAGAGTACAGGAGATGCAATTGATTTACTAAATCATAAATTCTTTATCGACACCAGAGGAAAGAACTATAATTTGTAAGATGACTGAAGAGGATCATAAAGGAATAGCTCAAACATGTAAGGGAAAAGTCAAAATGGACAAAATGCAGCTAGCAAGAGACATCAGGGATAACAAGAAATAATAAATAATAAAGCCCATTAATAACGGGAGGAAGAGCAAATGAAAGGTTTGCCCATTACTTTGTAAAGAGGAAAAGCTCCTGATCAATGAAAATAAGAGGAATTAATGCCTTTTTTCACCAGCCTTCAGTAAAAAGTAAACAGTGAATAAGCATTTACCACAATTATACTAACAAAAATAAATATTTTGGCATAGATGAGGGGAAAACCAGGTTAAAGAATACTTAGATAAGTTAGAGGTTTTTAAATTGGCTGGGGCAGACTTAATCCTGCAGTACTTGAAGAACTGGCTTTGGTAATCTCAGAACTGTTACTGGTATCTCTGAATTCATGGAGGGGCTGGGGCCCAGAGGACTGATGTGCTGCTTCTCTTTAAAAGGTGCGCGAGGTGAGAGGAGAAGGTGCAGGAGGATTGTACAGCAGTCAGCTTACCCTCAAAATCCAGAAGAAGGCTGGAGCAAATCATCACACAGCTGGAAAATAAGAAGATGAGCAACAACCAATACAGGTTTGTCAAGAACAAATCATGTCAAAGTACTCTAATTTCATTTTAAAGAGTAACAGGCTAGTTCATTCCCTGTTGAGTTGAGTATCCCCAATGGGTGGGCTCTTCTTCTCCAGCGGCTGTTGGCCAACGAGCACCTAGACAGGTGACAATGAGGAAGATGAGTCCCCTAAGTGAGTATCTCGGAATTCAGTTTATCTCTACTGGTGAGACAATCGCTGAGGATTTAAGGTGGCTGGCCTGGCTGAGGATAAGGCGTATGTCAGAAGAGGTGGCTGGCCCAGTCATTCTTCCCGGGCTCAGCTTAGGTCAGGGTGCTAAAAATGAGTTAATTTATTCACAGGGCTGGTAACATAATATTAATTGATGGAGATAATTAATTCAAGTTAAAACCCTGCATACGGAGCCACATTCATATCTTCTCTTTGTAATGTACTGCAAGCAATTATCCAAATTTTGCAATTGGAGTTCTGGATTTTAAACACAGTAGGTTTGTATTACATGGCCCTTTTCTTTTTATAAAGGGTCAGGTTTATTTGTCTCAGTTATGAAGCATATTCTGTTGCCAAAATAGTGTAGACTATGGGATGATCTATTGTCAAAGCATGCCATTAACTATACTTGCGCCTTGGACTTCTTCAAATATTTACAATGCAGCCTTTCTTATGCCTGATTTCGTCGTGGAGTGTCCTGTGCGGCACACAACGGAGATGTTCACCGTAACTCAGTGTGGCTGGTGGAGATGGTGGGGATTCATGGGCAGATCTCCATTGCGCTCGCCGGAAAGGCGGTGAAGAGAACTCACGCACAATGCGAGATGCAGCAGAAGACTGGAACAGAAAGACCATTTTTATTTGCCTCTGTTGCTCCTTAAGCAGCCAAAGGTGCAATATTTTGAAGAAAATCTCTTCTGTAATGTATTACCCTTGTATCTGGGTAAGTGCGGTTGTACTTATGAGACCAAAGATGCTGGACTGTTGGGTCACGCCCCTTTGCACTTCCCGGAAAACCATGGAAAGCCTCACTCCTGCCTCATCACCACGCACACCAGCAGTGCTGTAACTCTCATCATGGGCGTTCCTTTCCTTAAGAGCAAACTTATGGTCATGCTTAATTACAGCAATCATTCTTATTCTGCTTTATGATGATTTGATACCATAACATTTCTCTACAGTTAGTGGAGAGGTAGTTTGTGGTCAAGATATGAACTTTATTTTACAGTGCAGAAAGATTCTTTGCTTTTATTCTAGATAGCATGAAGGCTACAAACTTTGATCTCCCTCTGCCGCTTTGAGAAGTTTCGTGGTGCCGATAGTTTTATTCTACTGCACATCAATGTTTGATTTATGATAAGCAACATCCCACCTTCAAACCTTCTTTTTCACTTTTCCCTCAGTTCTGTTACCACCCCACTGAATGCTGCCAGCTTAGGGCACAGTACACAGCCATCTTTTCTTTCTTTTTTTTTTCTTTTTTAAGTCTGTAGTTCTTGGCTGCTCTGTTCCAAACCTACCTGATCAAGACTGCTGGAAGTGCGGAATGGAAAACGAGACTGTGGAGAATGGACGATTATCTTGGTTTTGAAATAGGCTTGATGCGATAGTGTCAGGGAGCAAAGACGGGCGTGGTAGAAAAAATGAGAGGTAAGCAGAGAGAGATGGCTAATACACAGCTTGTAAGTCAAAATATGGACCTCTGGAGCGTGCAGAGTGACTAACGGGCACTTGTACCAGAGCCAATGTGTGGTCTGAGACCTCTAACCTGCCTGGGCTGCTCAGCTCAGCTAAAGACAAGAGCTTTGTGATGTCCATCAAGCTGCTGTCACACCAGACCCAGCACCGTGTAATCACCTTTTGCAATTTTATCTCCCTGTACGTTCTTACAGCATCAGCCTGCGTCTGATTCCACCCCTCTATCTCCAGACCTCCTAGCGCATGGCTTGCAGCACAGCTGCATTGTCATTGGCTTTATTGGTAACAGAAAAAAGTTTACAGCCTCAAAAAGCCCTGAACCCATGTGGTTCAACATCTGATTTGCTTCAATTCACTTAAGCCACAAGTTGAAAAACCCTCCCTTTCACACATGCTTAGGAGTTGGGGTGTGGATTTCTCCAGAAAAAGAGTTTTCTGTCTGCCTTTGAAGGAAGCAGCTTTGCCTTTGATGTAGCTGTAAGCGAGGAGGTGGCCTCATCTCTTCCTTCACAGGTACCTTAACTGTTGGACATTATTTACAGTTCATATAGAAAACTAGAAGCAGGGTCTTACATTGCTAATCCTGACCAGGTTGGATTTAGTGTAATTTGAAACATGATATAGAATCATAGAATGGTTTGGGTTGGAAGGGATGGTTGAAGGCCATCCAGTCCAACCCCCCTGCAAGAAGCAGGGATATCTCCAACCAGATCAAGTTGCTCAGAGCCCTGTCCAACCTGGCCTGGAATGTTTCCAGGGATGGGGCATCCACCACCTCTCTGGGCAACCTGGGCCAATGTCCCACCACCCTCAGCATAAAAAAATGTTTATAGATAGATACAGATATAGACAATATAGGTACTGTCACATATACTTTGCTGTTAAGGACAGCGAGACTTTCACTGCGTAGGCTCCTGTGTCAGGTGCGGGCACTAACAGGCATTAACGGCCCTGAGCAGCCGCAGCTGGGGACTCACCCACACCCTCTGCCCAGGAGCCCATTTAAGCTCAACCCAGGGCCCTCACTCTCTTCCTGAGCTGTGCCAGAGAGGTGCTGGTCTTCATGTCAGCCACAGCTGCCCCCATGCTGGCCATGGAGCCCACTGGGAGGGGGGTCCAGACTTGGACCTGTGGACTTTCTGCCTTGGTTAGAGCCCTGGTGCTGCGATGGAGCTGCTGGATGGTGTCTGACCTGGGTTGCCCTCTCTGGATCTGACCTTGCCCTGGGGGCTGCCCTTGTTCTCGGAGCTGCTCTGTCACCATGAACTTGCCTGATGGTGCAGGCTCTTGCCTGAACCTGGCTGTGGTCTCTGGGTCTGCTCTGCTCACCTTGCTCAGGTACGGAGGGCTTTGCTGGCTGTGTTACCAAGCTGGGCTCCTGCCTCCCTGTCCGCATAAAGACTTTCAAACCTTAAATCTGT
>JAAGAY010137204.1:0-43134 GCA_011801015.1 Ardeotis arabs | reverse complement strand
TTTGTTCCAGTCGCATTTTTTACATTTTATGTTGTTTTGTATTATGTTTAACAAACTACTGACATCTGGAGTCACAGCAGTCCTTGGCCCTGAAGCACTGTTTCCATTACAACGTAGACCCCCCTCTTTGCCTTTTTATCTGCTCAGTAACACAACACCCCAACTCTGCATCCCTCTGTGCAATAGCTTGGTCTCGTGAAACCACAATCACTCTGTGTTCCGCCCAGTCCTCTGGTCCTTTCAATTATTTTGCCATTTGCATAATGGATTGACAGTGCCTTACAGTTATCAACTAGCTTCTGTCTTTTCAAGAACTTAATTTAGAAATTACTGTAAGGTATATGACTGGAGAGATGCAAACCCCAAGGAAGAGATTTCTATTTTGCCTGTTTTGCTGTGGTCGCATCCCATTCCTTAGGCTTGGTCCAGCTAAATTTTGTAACGCTGTGTTGTACAGATTGGGAAACTGAGGATTTAAAAAGACACAGCAAAGTCTACAGCAGAGTCCCTGTCTCCTGGTTCTTGTTCAGATTGTTATCCTTACAGCCACTTCTCCTTTCGAGGGACATCAGGTCACATTTAAGTCCTGCTTTGAAAGGAACGGCAGAATCAGCATATCCATCCATGAGTTCTCCAGCAAATGTAATAGCAACACCTTCTTGTTATGTTTTTTATTATTTTTTTATAATATAAAATGTAAAGAACTTTTACTTACTGTTTTAAAATGACCGCTTCATTTTAGACCTATGTCTTAGGATTTTTAAGTAGCACAAAAATTAGGCTTAGGGAGTCAGCAGCCTATGAATTTGTACAGGCTAAACTAATTCAGACATCACAAACCTGAAGACCAGGAGCTTGGAAAGACATTTTCTGCGGAGCAGTTGGACTCGTAGAAGTTGAAGCGTCTGCATGGGGGAGAAGCCGTGTTCTGGGCACAGCTGGGAAGGCAGGCGAAGGAATTTTCTGTCTGTCAGCAAGCACAAGGCCCTGCTGTGTGGCACATTCTGTACGGGGCCAGCTCTGCGGTAACCTGCGCTGGCTGCCAGGCTGCGTGGGAAGTGACAACAGGCAGCGGGTGCCAGGATGTGGGTGCCAGCATATGGGTACCGTGCGGGGATCGCGGCACGCGTGCACCAGAGCACGCCCCGCCCAGGAGGGCCAGGTCCCCCCTGATACGCCGTGTTAAATGAGAAGAGGTGAAATTCTGATTCTTGGGGTTACGTTCTCCTTGTCTCTGAAATGATGTGATACAGAGAAGGATCTGGCCGTTAGTATGAAGGGACTGAATGAGTCCTACCCATTAATTCCTCTGGAAGCAACAAGTCTCTGTACCCTTGACACTGGCATAGACTGATGCCTGACATCTTCATCCCTTGCAGATAGCGTTGGAGTCAGATTTAATAATAAATCCAGCATTTTGACTTCCCTCAGTTTTAACAGCAGGAGCTTTGTGGGACTGGTGGATACAGGCAGGCTTTACAGCCCAAGGTAAATCACATCTGCTCTGAGTACAGGTCAGAAATGCAGAGGTTAGACAATATAGTTCTCCTGGATTGAAACTGGAGACAGTGTCGGCCAGAGTAAGCCAGGGCAGACGAGAGCAAAGATCAAATACACCTCAAAGTAACGCGCTCGGCACGTCGCTCTTGTATCCAGCTAGTAGCACTGCAGATACAGGTCTCTCCAAAGGATAAACCACTACCTGTGTTCCCCGCAAAGATACCTAATGAAATCTCACCGTTTCCTTCTTTTTTTTTTGTGCGTCTTTTCTTCCCTATAGCTGCATTTTGTGAATAGTTCTGGATTCATTTTTGCCACTTGCAATATGTTCTCCTAATTAGAATAATAGAAACATAGAATCGTTCACGATGTAAAACACCCTCAAGATCATTGAGTCCAACCGTAAATCTAACACTGCCAAGCCGACCACTAAACCATGTCCCTAAGCGCCACATCTACACATCTTTTCAGTATCTCCAGAGATGGTGACTCCACCACCTCCCTGGGCAGTCTGTTCCACTGCTTGATAACCCTTTCAGTGAAGAAATTGTTCCTAATATCCAACCTAAATCTCCCCTGCCAGAACTTGAGGCCATTTCCTCTCATCCTATCACAAGTTATTTGGGAGAAGACACCAACACCCACCTCCCTACACCCTCCTTTCAGGCAGTTGTGGAGAGCAATGAGGTCTCCCCTCAGCCTTCTCCTCTCCAGACTGAACAACCCCAGTTCCCTCAGCCGCTCCCCATAAGCCTTGTTCTCCAGACCCCCACCAGCTTCGTTGCCCTTCTCTGGACGCGCTCCAGCACCTCAACGTCCTTCTTGTAGTGAGGGGCCCAAAACTGCACGCGGTATTCAAGGTGCGGCCTCACCAGTGCCGAGCACAGGGGCACGATCGCTGCCCTACTCCTGCTGGCCACCCTGTTCCTGGTACAAGCCAGGGTGCTGTTTGCCTTCTTGGCCACCTGGGCACACCGCTGGCTCATGTTCAGCTGGCTGTCAACCAACACTCCCAGGTCCCTTTCCTCTGGGCAGCTTTCCAGCCACTCTTCCCCAAGCCTGTAGCGTTGTGTGGGGTTGTTGTGACCCAAGTGCAGGACCCGGCACTTGGCCTTGTTGAACCTCATTGCAGTTCACCTCGGCCCATCAGTCCAGCCTGTCCAGATCCCTCTGCAGAGCCTTCCTACCCTGAGGCAGATCAACACTCCTGCCCAACTTGGTGTCGTTGGCAAACTCACTGAAGGAGCACTCGGTCCCATTGATGATTGATAAAGACATTAAACAGAACTGGCCCCAGCACTGAGCCCTGGGGAACACCACTTGTGACTGGCCACGAACTGGATTTAACTCTGTTCACCACAACTCTCTGGGCTCGGCCATCAGCCAGTTTTTAACCCATGGCAGGGTCCACCTGTCCAAGCCATGAGCCACCAGCTACTCCAAGAGAATGCTGTGGGAAACGGTGTCAAAGGCTTTGCTAAAGCACATGTACTTCCAAAATCTCTCACGGCTTTCTAAAGGCAGCTTTAGTTTATGTTCAGTTCATCCTGTCTACTGCTATCAAATGTTACTCCTGGTAGCTTTGATATTTACTCACTGCGAACAGGCACAAGTGACTGGAAAAAAAAAAACAAACAACCCCAAAACCAAAATCCTAAACCATTTCCATGTGTCAGGAAGCACAAGTGTTACCATGTGACTACGACAGTGATGCTGGCACTTTGACCATGGCCTGTTTGAGAAGGGGTGTTTTTTGATCTAGCAGAGCAGGAGATAATAAGAATCAACTCAAACCTAAAATCGCAGGTGAGATTATCGCAGTAGTCCCTCTGGTCCTATAAATTTAATAGGCTTTTCTGACCGTTGGCAAGAACATCATTGAATGCGGCAGGGTTCTCACCTTTGGGTGGTGAATGGAAGAAGTCCTGACCTCGGTGTCTGAGAAACCATGCTCTTCCATGCCTGTTGCGTGGGGAAACAGAGAGGGGAAAAGAATGCTTATTTTATTTAACTACATTTTCAATATAGGTAATAACTTTTGAGATTTACCTTCTTTCACGTTTGTTAGTAAAGGCATACCTGTAAATAGAAACTGTTATGTTTCATTGCATTCTTTTATATTGTTTTTGGGCTTTTGTCATTGTTTTTCTGTTTGGAAAAGTCGCCTTATTTTCCCCACGTAATGAAATCCAGGTGAGCAAAGAGCAGCTCGTTATCCTTTGGCAGATAAACAGCTGCTGGTTTTTCAAATATGCTGAGGTTTTAGGTACAGAATTTCACTCCCAAATTGGCAGTGACGGAAATTAAACCATAAATACGGTTGAAAACACTGTTGGCCAAGGGAGCGACTGTATTGTAGTCTGGCTCCATTTTTGTGCCTCTTGGTTATGAGCGGTGCACAGCACAGATTTGCCAGGCAGATGTACCCCTTCTCACATCTCATCAGTTGTGTGTGCAGGAACAAACAAACAAAAAATCCTAACAAAAGAAAAAATCAAGGCTGGAGTAGTGGTCCTGACTTTGCTAACTAAAACAACTGCAAAGCAAAATTTTCCCTAATAATGTCATTAGAATTTGTAATTATTCTGAAATTGCATCTTACGGTGGTCGTCTTTGGTGTGAGGTAGCAATCTTTTCTGGCTTTGTAAGGCTGATGAGTTAAAAGCATTTTTTTTCCCTGAAATAATGACAGATGGCGCACAAATGAGGGCTAAACTAACCTGCTAAATCATATGACATGAAATTTAGCATTTAAATTCCCATCTGGAATGCCTTTACACTCAAACAGTCTTCCAGGGATTGGGTGTGGATTTCCCCACGCGCTGCGCGTTTCTGCGGCTGCAATGTAATTCCGAGTCCCTGCAGTAGGCTGCGGGGCACGCGTGACTGCTCGGCTGGTTCCGACACCTCGGGGGCCGCAGAAGGTAGCAATTACACACCCTCCCAGGGGGCTGCTGGCCTGGGGGCTTCAGACGTCGTTATTGCAGAAAGCTGCACAGCACGCTGCTTCGCCGCCGTTCCCTGCAAGCCATCGCCCTGATATGGTTATCAGATCCCGACCGCGGCGCGCTCTGAGGTTTCATGGCTTGCTCTTCCCTTTTCCTTTCCTGTAAGCAATTTAGATATGCTTCAAAATAACACAGATCCTGTAAACGTAAATCCGTTATCCTCCACGCTAATCCAATCAACATGTATATTGACATAGGCACTTTGCTCAAACGGCTTCATGGGAATCATAACTAAACCGTCGCCGTGTCAGCTGCTGAGTGCGGCTGGAACAGACCAATGATTACATGCAAAGAGAAAAAAATCCCACTTTTTAAAGGAAATGCAATGTATTTGTAAATACAGTGATTCAAAGTATTGTCATCTGACAGCCTCTCATTATCACTGCTAATATCCAGGGCTTTCTTCCTGCAGATTTCCAATGTCTAAATACTGTTTCATAGATCAAAATTATATTCCTTATGTGCATTCCTTTCCTTTTGGTAATGCAGCATGTTCAGACTTCTGCCTCCTGTATTTTTTCCTAACACTGGTATCATTCCCTAAGCTATATGCTGGCATCAGGACCAACTATCTGGAAAAAAAAATCCCGGTACAGTGTATTGAACAGGGAGCAGAGACACTCGTGTGCGCAGGGCACATCTGGCCAGTGCCTGGCTTAGCCAGATGTTTCTGTGTGGAAAGAACAAATGGTAAGCAGAGCGGACTGAAATCCATTTAGCTTTATCCTCCAGCAAAACTGCAAAATCCACAAGCACTTAGCTTAAAAAAAGTGTTTTAATATCTGGTTTCTTTTAATTAGGTTGGACTTGGCCTTGTGTTTACGTTTCGGATTGACTGTGGGAGAGATTTGCACGGTGTCCCAGGGTTTGCTTCTTATATTGTCATGTTTTGCACGGAAAAGTAAAAGTTATTAAATTTTGGTGCAAACATGTCCAATAGTAACATTGTGTCTACATTAAATTATAAACCTGCAAAGATCTGCAGGGTCAATTCTTTTAGCTTTTAAAATGTAATTTAGTAATTAGCTTAATATGAAAGGTTTTACCATTAGCATCCCCTGACAGGTCAGCATTCTACATACAGATATAAAAGTGATACTCTTAGTTTTTGACATACCTGTACCTTCATTTAAGTATTTTGCATACATGTTTTCATCATACTTGGGAATTTTTGAAGGTGTGTGTGGCTGCCAGGCTCTCCTTAGTGTTCCCGCAAGAGTTACTGATGAGAATACTCTCACTGGAGTCAGTGATTTGCCGAGGAAAGACGAGAGCACCCATCTGAGAGCCTGAGCCCAGACCTCCTGTCCCATACGTGGTCGCCCTTAAAAAGAGACAACAATTTACATGCGTCCCTTGCTTAACTCCAGGACTAGCGCAGGGGGTCAGACCTCCAGCTCCCCATTCTGCTGCCTGTTTTTCAGTAGTTTACGGCTGTCTCAAATTATTCTGTTTATATTTTTTTCCTATTTTACCTTCCCCCCCACCCCAGCTCCTCTCCCTCAGATGCTGTTTCCCACACAGCAGCTGGTGAAGGACACAGCTGTATTGTCTTTATGAGGACAGAGAGTTCCTCAGTGCCAAACCTCTCCCACATTGACTATTAAGGCAAAGTCTTGTCTTTAGACTTCCTATAACATGTCTAATTTGTACATAAATAAATGAACAGAAGAATGTTTTAGTAAAGAACAAATAAAATGGGGACGTTAGCGATGGTAGTATGCTTGGGGAAGCCCACTCTGCAGCCCAAACAAGTGAGGAACACTGTTCCTAGGGCATGAGGAAGCACGGCCGTGGGCTGCATGTGGGGCCAGTGGTCAGAGCCTGCTCTCAGATCTGCCGTTAGCTAACGGAGAGTTCAACGAACCAGTCAATATGGCTGTGCCCCAATTTTCAGAGTGGTGAAGTGGAGATGAAGTACTTGTTCAGCTGCCTCACAGGGAAGTTAGAGGGTTCCTCAGTGGCCAGGAGTGCTTTAAGATGTGAGGCGTGCTGCGAAGCATTAATTCTTGTAAGTGGGAGTTAATACAATGATCACTTCCTAGAGTCAGTCCACCAACCCTGTCCAGGTTAGCATGCTGGTTCACTGCTAGGTTCAACGGTGTGCTTCACACCACCCTAACGCACTGTGTAATGCCTGCTGAGTTTTCAGAGCCCTTGTTTATTCTCATGAGGGATAACTGATTTCTGTATCCATTTCAAGAGCATAATTTGAGAATATCAAAGCCGAGCCAACTGCTGTAATTTAGATTCTCCCCTAGTTAAACCCACTGGCTTCAAGGAAACTGTGTTGAGTTACAGCAGATGAGCTCTCTGCTCTGGTTAATCAGAAACTTTCCGGGAAATTGCTACTTACAGCTGAACATCTCTGTATGCAGAGAGACAGTAAAAAGCCTGTTTTTACTTAAGACACTGGATGTCCAGGCATTGAATTCTTCTCTTGTGCCTAGGACCTGCATTGCTTGTCCAGCTCGCTCTCCCTGTTCAAAGGGGAAGGCTTTTCCTCCTAAAAATGAACCAAACGGTGCAAGCAGGGCACCAACATTGACTTGTCACTGGGGTATTCAGCAAGTCCCCTCATCTACCTGCTTTGTTTCCTTCCCATTGTTGTAACAGGAGATGATGTGGAACTCTGTTAGTTAACTCATAGAGACTGTCCAGAGATTTTCAAGAATGTAGCAGGAAGACAGGAGAAATATTGCAAACAGCCACTTAAAACACATTCTGCGCTTAAATCCAAGTAATGTTGATTAACTGTCGCTGTACTATGAGGAGCAGATGTCATGCTAGCTGTTTACGTAATGCTATGTTCAGCTCCTTCAGTGGGTTTCAGAAGGACCTAACAGTTAAATAAATAAGTAAAAATAAAGTTAAATTTAAATCACAAATGTACCCAAGTCCACCATAGGAACAAAGGCTATATGAATTTAAAAGCAGAGACTTGATGGTTGGTTTCTTGATGGATGCAGCTGAAGCTTCATTTGCTGTGTAAGTGGTAAGCCGGCAAGCCAAAGTGACCTCCAAAATATGTAGACGAAAATGGGAAGTTAACACTTGACAGAGTAGTAATGTTTCCATCACTTGACTCTCAACAAGGCATGGTGCTTTTTCTACTTCTAAACAGCTTTGCCTGCAATGAGGTGGAGGACAAATGGAAGGGGAGAAGTTTGGCAGTTAGCGGAACAGGACCAAGATGCCACTACCAGCCAGCTGAGGGAAGTCGTGCTTCCTCTGAGACCTGCTCGCCTCAGGCCCTGCTTTCCTACCCCAGCACCCTCTAGGAACAGTGGAGAAGGTAGTGTCCTGTTTTTAAAGCTATCTGTATTTTTTTATTTGTAACTTGCACTAGGATGGCATTTGAAAGGCCAGTTACGGAGTGTAACAGAAAGGTATTATTTTTGGTAGCTTGGAAATGTACTTTCTGCTATTTTCCTTGGTTGCCACTTGCTTACATTATGGGAATGCTTGTTTGTTGTCTCAGTTGATCTCCAGACCATGTGTAATTTTATTGATATATGATACTTCTTTCTTGTAATTTTTCCAAGACTTCCCAAGTCCTAGTCTATGACTTGCTCTTGCATGGAAGCCAAGCTGTATTCTTCACCATTATTGTCACCCTTAGTTGTTGTTGGTTACATTAACAGCATGAATTTCCTCATGACTTCCAGAGGCAAACTAGCTTCTTTTTTAAGTCACTTCTTGACTCAAGCCAGAGATGTGCACATGGTGAGAATCAGATTAAGCTGCAAAACCTAAGTAGACCTTGAACAGTGAGGGCAAGAGTGTAAGAACTTGAAGAGCTTCTTCCTAACAGTGTTCCTCATGTTTCCATTAGACACCAACCAAGATTAATCTAGCCTGAGTTTGAGCAAGCCAAAATATTGCATGAGGAGGCGGTCTCTTATGAGGCATCGTTGGTGCGTCCGTGCTGCTACCATCAAAGAGCTCAGGGCAATCCCCCCATGCACCTTCACAGGCCATTCCACCATGATTGTTGGACTGAAGAGGTTCTTTCTACAGTTTCAGTCTTGATACCAAACATGGCAACACGTGTTACGGCAACAAAAATGACAAATGCTACATTAAAGAGCTTTCATGTCCTTATATTTTTTCCAACAGCATCTAAAAGCAATAACTTTAAAAATAAGCCCTAGCGGTGTCTCAGCTTGTTATCTGTTTAAGGACTGAAATTAATTCAGCCTAGAAGTTAAAAACCTCAAGATGGTAGGATTTATGAATTAACCACTTTGCAAGCAAAATGGGCCTGAGTCACCAAATCATAGAATCACAGAATCATAGAATGGTTAGAGTTGGAAGGGACCTTCAGAGGTCATCTAGTCCAACCCCCTGCAAGGAGCAGGGACATCCCCATCTAGATCAGGTTCCTCAGAGCCCCATCCAGCCTGGCCTTGAACGTTTCCAGGGATGGGGCTTCCACCACCTCTCTGGGCAACCTGGGCCAGTGTTCTACAACCCTCATTGTAAAAAATTTTTTCCTAATGTCCAATCTAAATCTGCCCCCCTCTATTTTAAAACCATTGCCCCTAGTCCTGTCACAACAGGCCCTACTGAACAGTCTCTCCCCGTCTTTCTTGTAGGCCCCCTTTAGGCACTGGCAGGCCGCTCTAAGGTCTCCCCGGAGCCTCCTCTTCTCCAGGCTGAACAGCCCCAGCTCTCCCAGCCTGGCCTCATAGGAAAGGTGCTCCAGCCCTCTCATCATCTTTGTGGCCTCCTCTGGACCTTCTCCAACAGGTTCATGTCCTTCTTACATTGGGGGCTCCAGAACTGGACACAGTACTCCAGGTGGGGTGTCACCAGGGCAGAGTAGAGGGGGAGAATCTTCCAGACCCCACGCCTCTCTGAAAACAGAGCCTCTCCGCTGTCCCCGCAACCGCTGGCTGCTCAGCTCCCGGTGACCCAGTCCTCAGCACATCGCTTCTTGGCAGCAGCGCTTACGTCTCTTCCTTGCCCTCACCCTCCAGAAATCTGGTGAGTGTTTCAAACCCTAAAACCCTTCTGGAAAGCCTGCTTCCTTGCAGCCCGACACTTCACTGGGTAGTAGCTTCGTGCATCTGCATTTGTGTTTATACCTTTGCCTTTTCTTGCTGACACCGCAGCCCGTAGCCACAAATGAGTTCCCTTGATCTGCGTACGTATGTCACCTCGTTAGGCGGCAATTATTAGAAACGGATGTCAGCGTGCACAGCAGGATCAGAGCCTGGGTGTTGATTTCTGGAAGGCGTTGCTCTTGGGGATGTCAGGGATCTCAGCAACGAACTGCTGCACGCGCTGCACTGGGCTTTTGCCGGGTCCCTCGAGCAGCAGCAGCAGCGCTGTTTTCTGCTTCTCTGCGTTTGCTTTCGGTACTGCAGCGGAACAAACCTCTTCCTGCCCCGTCCCCCTGGGGTGGGAATGGTAAGCCAGCCCATCGTCCCCAAAGCTCCGTGACGGCAAGGAGGCGTCAGTCCTGTTGCAACAGCTTTTCATGCATTAAAAGATAACGTGGCCGTGTCTTTAAAAGAGCAATGGTGTTTGAGGCGTGTACAGAGTGTAAAATGTCGAGGAGTAAAGGATCATGATTAAAGGATTCTTTTGGAAGGTGTTGGCGGATTCACTGTGTAACTGTAGTTCTGCAGGTCAGTGAAACGCAGGCTGTTTGTGTCAGGGGCTGCAAGCAGCGTGTGTTATCTGGAGTGCGTACGGTGCCCAAATGAGATCATACAGCACCAAATACTTTTTCTGTCCCTCGATAAGTTTCTCGCTGAAGGCTTGTGACCCTTTGGTCCGTTTTCCTTTGTCTCATCCTGCTCATATCATAGAGTCATAAAACGGTCTATACACAACTAAGACCTACAGCAGCACACTTTTTAAAAGGATATGTATGCAGTGAAGAATTCAAAAAGAACTGAGGTACGTAACAGTCTACCAGGGGCTAATTTCCAATGACATCATGACTCAAGAATGGAAAAGCCGTTGGAGCAGCTGAGCCTGTGCTCCTAAAGCACTTCGGAGCACCTGTCCCATAGAGCACCACAAAAGCCACGTAAATGCTCACGTCAGTGTAGGGGCAAGCGTGTCACTCACTGCCTGGCCTGAGGAAAGGAAGAAAGTCTTCCATGAAGAACAGAGCCCAGCAGAGAGCTGTCCTGGGCGGCTCCACTGCAGCACAATCCGCTCCTTCCTGCGCTGCTCCCTGCCTGCACCAGCGCTGGCTGCTCAGAGGAGCCACACAGTGCTGCGTTCCGTCACGCTCAGAGAAAATCCATCCCCCTCGTCCCCTGTAATGTTATTCCAGCAGTTTCAGCCCCGTTTTGTGCAGTATCGTTCTCCTCTGCCTAGCTCAGCTGGGGGGCACAATTAACAAAACACCTTACAAACGGAACAGACCGCGGGGAAATCAGCCAGGCTAGCTGCGATTTGCGTTGAGTCCCTTGTAGCCCAGATCTGAGCTAAGGACTTCAGGGAGAAAGACTTCTGTAATTTTTTTTTCCCCAAGGAAAATGCATTCCTCATCAGGGTTAAATATTTTTCTCCTTTTTTTTTCCTTCCCTGCCCCCAAATTGGCTCATCCATCACTAGAATCAATATGAATGCAAAGATTTTGGTGGATTTGTTGTCATGGAAACCACTTCTCCTCTCCGATATCCCTTACAGGCTTTCCAGACCTTTTCTTTGCCTTTAAATTACCATGCTGTCCTACATTCTGAACACACTGTATTTTAATTCCACGTTGTGAGGTTCATTTGAAAACAAACTGTGCGCAATCCCAGCAAAACCAAGAGCCGAAAGATAAAGCAGTCCCGGCTGGGAGGCTGGCGCGGCTGGCTGGGTGAATGCCGACTGCGGTCCCAAAATGGCTGCTAGGAAAGCAGGGCTAAAGCCTCTCCCTTGGAGGGCTGTCAGCGTGCGAGTTATGACTTCTGCGAGACAGGCTTTGTGTTTCTCTCTTCTCTCTGGAGCTGCTTTGTTGCCCAGAGAAAGGCTCGTTTTGTGATTAAGGCAGTAAGGCATGAAATTGGGATCCAGACCAGTTAGAGTTACTCACATAAAGTGTGCAGGATTTAATCTCTCAAGTCCCTTATCCTATTTCCAGTTGTCACAAATTGCTAGTCAAGTCCCTTAGCTTTTTGCTAGTTTGGCTTGTTACATGACGGTAATCCGTACAGCTACCTACCAAAAATGCCGAGACACACCAAGATCAGATTGAAAGCTTTATATAAACATGAACCTGTCATTACATGTGGTACCTCTGGAGCACAAACACAGGCTGGGTGGAGAATGCATGGAGAGCAGCCCTGAGGAGAAGGACTTGGGGGTGTTGGTTGACGAGAAGCTCAACATGAGCCGGCAATGCGCCCTTGCAGCCTAGAAACCAACCACATCCTGGGCTGCATCCCCAGCAGCGTGGCCAGCAGGTCGAGAGAGGGGATTCTGCCCCTCTGCTCTGCTCTGGTGAGACCCCACCTGCAGCGCTGCATCCAGTTCTGGAGCCCCCAACATCAGAAGGACATGGAGCTGTTGGAGAGAGTCCAGAGGAGGCCACGAAGATGATCAGAAGGCTGGAACATCTTTCTTATGAGGCCAGGCTGAGAGAGCTGGGGCTGTTCAGCCTGGAGAAGAGGAGGCTCCAGGGAGACGTTAGAGCGGCCTTTCAGTGCCTAAAGGGGGGCTACAAGAAAACTGGGAAGGGACTTTTAACAAGGGCATGTAGTGATAGGAGAAGAGATAATGGCTTTCAGCTAAAAGAGAGTAGATTTAGATTAGACATAAGTAAGAAATTCTTCACTATGAGGGTGGTGAGGCACTGGCCCAGGTTGCCCAGAAGAGCTGTGGATGGCCCATTCCTGGCAGTGTTCAACGCCAGGTTGGACAGGGCTTTGAGCGACCTGATCGGGTGGAAGGTGTCCCTGCCCAGGGCAGCGGGGTTGGAACTGGATAATCTTAAGATCCCTTCCCACCCAAACCATTCTATGATTCATAACCAGCTGTCATGTTCAAGTTCCAAGCTAACTGCACATTTCATTAGGAGATAATAGAAAATTCTTACATTTTTCTGCCAGTTTGAAGTTCTGTTTTAGGAAGTTTTTCCTAGAAAGCTGAAGAAGTTTAGGGACATAGTTCCTATTTAAAGCAAATACAATCCATGCTCTTAACATCATGGATACTTACAAAAACATCTACTCAGTCAGGAATCACCGCCTAAAGCGTGCAATGCAAGAGAGAAGAAAGAAATAAAATTTTAAAAAGGTGCAGTTTATAGTAGTATGGAGAGTGCAGGAGCTGGCAGGAAGACACAATGTGACAGGAGCTGGGGAGAGAATTTGATTTCCAGTTTGCCTTTGCTTTGTTGCCCCCTTCTGCCCCTCCACTAGACGCTGCTTTCACTGAGCAGAATTTGCTGTTGGTTGCTGTTCATTTACATCACCAGTGCTTTTAATATAGAGGATTTAGCGTCTTCTGAAACGGTGCTAGATAACGGTGCTTATCTGCTTACAGAGCCTGCAAGCCATTTCTGAGCCACCTACCTGCACCACTCAGCAAAGCAAGTCTGGTTTGGGTCAAACTATTTTTTTCTTTTTAAATCTGCACAGGTCCCTTTACAAATCTAACTAAAGCTTTTAATTGAAACCTTTTGAAAAGAAAAGGTCATAATCAAACATTGTGACTTTGCCAGAATTCAGTTCTTTGAACCTGTGGAAGGAAAAATAATCTACTTGCCAAATATTATGCAAAATTTCCAAGTAGGTTTAGAATGAGCAGAACCTTAACAAGCAGATAGTCTATTTATAATGTCTTGCCTCTCAATAGTTCTTGTGCTCGTCCAGATGTGGTAAGGTCACAGCCAGAGCAGAACTGCTCCTAGGGACGATGAGGAACTCAGGCAGAGGCAAGTCTATTTATTCCAGACAAGACCATCTGCCTACAAGCGAGATCTGTAACAGCAGTTCAGTGGGAAGCTCAGCGCCCGAATTCCCTCCGCTGTTCTGCTAGGAGCTATCTCCAGCGATGACCTGGACTTGGCCCCTTTCTCAACTGCCACATGACACCATTCCAAACTTACTTTGTACTTCAGCCTGTAAGGAAAGTTCTCTTCCTTGCCCAGAACGTGCATGACTAAATTAAATGATGCTACGTGACTGGCAGCTGGCGAAGACCCCATGTGTTCTGCCAGGGGAAGTTCTACAGAACCTGTGTCCTGGAGAAGGTTTACTGGCAAGGTGACTTTGGAGGATGCTTTAGCACTAGATCATTATCTTTTAAATAGTGGAAATCCGAAGTCTAGCTAGCTGTTAATCCCCTGAATTAACACTTTGGGAGAAGGAAACAAGCTGCAGTTAGCAAGTCAGCAAGATGCAGATATTTCTTTTCTGTGTATAAAAAAAAATGAATTTAAAACATCTAAAGTCAAGAATTCCTTTTGTTTTGTTTTGGTTTTTTTTTTTTTTAAATGAAGTAGTGAGACATTAGCTTCAAATTCCGCCTTTTCTGTTGGCAGCATTACACTTTCCATGTCCTCCTGGTGAGTGTTTGTTGACTCGTGTTCAGTGCTTCTAAACGTATGTACTGGGTCAGCGTATTTGGTGTGGAAAGAAGGTGGGTTTGGTTCTTTCAGTCTATAGCGAATACAAAGAGTGAAAAAGCAACGTCGCCCTGCTTGCACTTGGCCTTGGACATTTATGGACAATTGTTGCCTACGTTTGCCTATTGATTGACCTGTGAAAGCATGGATCATCCTGAAGTACTGATCAGAAACGACATTTAAAAAAAAATCCTAGGAAAGAGGGAAAAAAAAAGAGAGCAGCAAATGCAAAAGGATAATTCTCCAAATAGAAGACAAAGTCTGTTCCAGTTATTTTTGTAAAGGGTTGATTGCAATTTGCATCCTGCTCAACCAGCATCTGCCATCAGCAGTGCTCAGTAGTACTTTTTTTTTTTTTTTTACTTTGTATTTTGCCTCTGAATGTTGCTTGATGACATTTCCTTCCCAAATCCCTGCACAGTGATCATCTACCCTTCTCCTTAAACCCCTTAAACATACCTTGCTGCAAGGTGCGGGCAATTTGTGGCTTGTATTGCAACCGTCAATACAACAGTTATGGCCTTGGGTCGCTTTACCGGCGGTGTCACGTGGAGCCCTCAGAGTGTGCTTGCACAGAATGTGATTGGGAAATTGCATTCCCCAGGGAATACAGTCGGGAATTCTGTGATGCAGAATAGAAGCTTGCGTTATCCTCTGTCCTGAAAGACAGCCAGCAGATGGGGAGTAAGAGGGGAAAAATAAATCCCTCTGAATCACACGCTTTCCTTCCCCACGTTGCATCCCAAGTTCACAGAGACACAGCTGGAGGTAGCAGAGAACAAAGCACCGTTGTGGGACAACCTGCCAAAAATACCCCGAAGTCCTTCATGATGAAGGGAACATTGTTACACGGAAACGGCAGTGAGTCACCCGTACAGCCAAACAAAAATACAGTGTGACTGAAAGTGATGTTTGCCTTTTCCATTCAGTGTTGACAAGCAGTATCAAGCCCGCAGTGACTTAAATTGCCGGGAAACTGCTCTTTGCAGGGCAAACAGGGACAGAAAAGCATCATCCTATCAATAGATCTGCTGTTCCTGTGCAGTTTGCTTTTTGTTTTTTTAACTCTTCTTGCTTTTATAGAGTAATTAGATACAGATGTTCTTTTTGTTTATCCATTTGCCTTTTAGTCTTGCTCAATGTATTTTGATGACTGATAAAAGGAAGTTCATACTTCATCTGTTGTTAACCAAAGCAAACCTGTAATTTCTTTCCGCACAGCCCCCAACATGAGGCATAATGTGCGGAAAGCTCCTTCTTCCACCTTCACTTGCACAGGGGCTGAAGAATTCTGGTTAGGGAACAAAATTGAGAACCTCCACAGATTTGTCCTGAGAATCGTATCACTGGAAATTTATACTGCCTTGAGGTTGCTGGCAGGAAAAGGAAACGGCACAGTTGGTGTAAGTCAGCAGGTGCCAGATCAGTGCCTAACCTGTAAAATAGAAGGGTATCTTCCAGCCACTTCCAACGCTGGCTGCTAAATTGGAGAAGTGGGGTTGGATTTAGGCACATACCGCTCACAAGCAGTTACGGACAGTCAAAGAGCCTAGCTGTGGAGAGACTGCTGCGCTCCATCAAAAGGCGGTGAGCAAAAGTCCCGATAACCAGAACAGAGTGCAGAACTAATTCCTATCCTTTACTGTCAGGTAATATAACTGTTTGTGTTTGTTTTCAGTGGTACCTGGAAACGTGAACAAACCTGATATCCTGCCCATTTAATTGAAGTCTGCTGGTGGGCAAACGTTGCTGTATTCCAAAGAAAGAGCAGGAGATTAAAAAAAGCCGGGGGGGGCAGTAAGGACTATTAGAAAGGATGACTGGTGATATGACAGCAGGGATTTTGCTAAAGTCAGCAGCATATTTTGTCAAAAGAAGGCAGCGGAATTCTGTGTGTGAGCCTGCAGTTCAGCTGACTACAAGTATACGTAGGTGCAAATTCAATTTAACTATGGCGAGTAAGCTACTCAGCTTCAGGTGGCTCGGGTTTGAATGCTAAGTAGTAACGCAGAGAGTTTATGGATGGGAAGACTCAAAAGGACAGAACAAATTGCAGCTTGGTGGGAAAGGATGCTAAGGTGTGAATTTTCCGTTAGCATTTACGGGGCTCTCATGTCTAATTCTGTGTACACCGAACCGGTACAGCTGAAGAAAGAAATAGTGTTTGTAGTTAGGATTTCCCCATAGGTTAAAGAAGAATGCTGAAGTAAAACAAAAGTGAAAAAAAAAGGCAAATAAAATGTTTTTAAACTTCCCCCATGACATGGAAGCAATGTTTAACCAGAGGGACAGAAGACAGAGGTACAGGATTCTTGGTTTAAATAAAGAAAATTCATTGTCCCAAGCAGCCAGGTCTATGGAAAATCTAATACAGGAAACAACTCTAGAAGCTGTTCCGAGAGGTGCTCTGGAAGAATTTATTTCAAACTGCATTTCAGTTCAATTATGTACCAAAAGTGTATACCACTTGTCAACTCTTGTGTCAGCTCAGCTGCAAACAGGAGTGGTGAGGCAGTAATTGCAGAAGAGCTGGCGTTCTGCCTTGAGCAATGGCTTCTATCTGCTCGAACACAGGCACGGGCAGCAACTGGAATAACCGCTGCTGAATGCAGCTAGCCGCTCGTCCTCGCTGCTTTGGCTGCGGTTAAGGGAAGCGCAGAAATGCCCTGAGTAAGTCTCACAGACTTCTTCATCAAGCCCTAAGTCAGACACAGTTGTGTGTCAGGGGTAGAGATGTGCTTGACTGACATGTGGGGGTTTTTTACCTCCTACAAATTATTACGTGCATCGGATACCACTATTCGCAGTATATCTGACGTCGCTGTGCTTTGCAGAGGTGAGAGCCTGAACTTCAGTTTCTGCCTGTTCCTGAGGGGTCCTCTCCACGCTAGCCCATGTGCCGCGCCGGGCTCCATCACGTTCTTCAGGCATAAGTAGTTCAGGAGCGAGTAAGGGGTGAATGTGCCACTTGGTGTTCCCTGTAGTGTCAGTCACTATTACATGTGACTTTAACTAGTGTTAGCAGCTTAATATGGTTTAGGTTAATGAGCCATTCAGCGAGATCCAGCTTTCCGGTTTGTTGGGTTGATGAATTAATCACCGCTGCTTAAAGCTCCTTGTTTACCTTGGAAGGCTGCCTGCTCTCACCACCGGATCTGGAGAGCTCTCTACACCACGGCTTCACAGCATATCCCAGGAATAGGTAGATACATGTGAATTACTCATAGGCACCAGCTCATATCTATCAAACACAACAAAATAATTCCTGCTCATCAAACTAGCTTGCTGTGTAGAACTCTTCTGAAATAGTTCTGCAAGGCTCAGCAGCACAGTTTCAAAATCAGGTGGCTCTTTTCCTTTATTTTCCCCTGCCTCTCTTTTACTAACTCCATCCCTTTCTCCTGTTTAATTTATTTTCCAGTGGTAACAATCAAACAGATGAACCCCCACCCTCAAATACTTCAAATAGATGTGGTTTTGGTCTCCTTTTTCATATGTTCTGAGAAATCAGCTCCTGGAAAACCGTTAGGTATGGCACAGTACAGAAATCCCGCAGAGGTTAGTATAAGCCTTGGACATTAAAGGGAGGGAAAGTGGAAAACCATCATAGGGGGTCAGACTTTTGGAAAAGTATCAAATTTGCAATAAGCTGAAAGATGTGAGAAGGTTTCAAGCTGGACAGAGGAATCTGAGGAGTCAGTAATAGATTTCCCATTGAAACTGAACTTGATCCTTCCCAACAGGCTTCCTCTCCTCCTCCCTCAAATTCATTTTGTTCTTCCTGCCAGTACCGTCCTTCGCAGTAACTGATGATGATCTTCCAGATAGCACAGCAAACTGAGGCAGTGCCAGTCGGCATACCTGCCCTCCGTAGACTTCTACGGAATGCTTTTGAGGTATCAGGGACATCAGCAAACATCCTGCACATCCCTGCGCTGCAGCAAGGCTGGAGAGCTGCCTTCCCTCAAGCAGAGCTGCTGCCTTTCTTCTGGCACAGGGATCTCCTGCTCAAACAGAGAGGAGCAGCGAGCTCTAACTGCGGGCAGGGCAATACATCCACCACGCTCTTCGTTATCACTGAGAGAAACCTTTTCTTTCACTAGGCTCATATGTTTATTTGTGATCAAACCGATTCAAATACTGAGGTCCCCTGTTTAGACCTGGCCTACAGCAAGGTCACACAGAACATGGTCACCAAAGGCCACTTCTCAGTGGTCTTGAGCTGGCCTGGATACCCCAGAGGTATCTGCGATGGGAACGTTATTCAGAAGAGCTGCTGGAGTATCTAGCTTATGCTGTTGTGGAACACACCGATGTCTCTAAGAGATGGAACTAAAAAAATAACAGTTTATACATGTTGCTTCCAATCACATAGGCATTAAGCTGGAGCTACCTAGCCTTCACATGGTTTTACCCAAAAGATCTTTTGTTTGTTTGTCTTGGTAGAGCTTCTACTGGAAAGTTTTCTGTATAGCTGTTATCTGTCTCTTTCTGTTGTTCTGGAGAGACAACACGCCATGTTTGGCGCGTCCCAGGGAGTCCAGAGGGATGACACAGCCAGCGGGGCAGCCCCACGGTACCCGAGTGAGGCAAGCTGGGCAGGCCTGGGGATGGCAAAGAGCCCGATAATCAATGAGTTCATGGTGACAAGGCAGGTCGGAGATCAAGCTGGGAAGGGCGCTTAACACGTAAAGATCAAGGCCCGTTTCCTGGCATGGCTGTGGCCGAGCTGCAAATTCATACTCCTACAAGCTATAGCTCCTAGGCCTGAGGGGAGCTTAAATAGAATCACAGAATCGTTTAGGTTGGAAAAGAGCCTTCAGATCATCGAGTCCAACCGTTAACCTACCACTGCCAAGTCCACACTGAACCGTGTCCCTAAGTGCCACGTCCTGGGGCTGCTGGGCCCACGGGTGGAGGATGCGGGTGGAGGCTCCAGGCGCAGCTGGCCAGGGCCACGAAGGCCTAGAGTGTCTCGGTGTAGGGAATAGCGTCTTCTTTCTCTGCGTGGCTTAGGAAAAAAGAGCAGTAAATGCATTACCTAATTCAGATGAAAATTGAAATGCTGCTTTACATTAATGTACAATAAAATTCTAACCCCTCTCCCTTCCTCATTTGGGAATATTGTGTTTGCTGCCCTGACAATTACTTGGGCATAGGTAGTGAAAAATGGTATTTTCTGTGGGAGACGAAGGAGGATACAGGAAACAGTTCTAATGAAAGTTCCATCAGAGACTCAGCTAAAGGAAAAAAAGAGATTTTAAAAATTTGTATCTGAAACTGGTGCTTAAATCCTGATGTCCCTTAAGGATAACTGTGAAAGGACGGGAGCTGTTTTTTATTTTATAGCATATTGTTCAAGTTCCCACAAGATGAACTTTAATTGAACTGCCAGTGAGTCTGGAATATTTTAAGTTTTAGAGATACTGTAATATATGCTGAGCTTTGTATGGGGTCAGAGATAATAGAATGGATGCTGCCGGGGGCAAGGCTGTTTCTCATGGCATGAAACAATCGTTCTTACATTTGCTATTTTTGACTACAATTTTCTCCTCTTCCATAGAAGGTTCTCATGAACAAATTCAGACTCTGAACAAACCCCTGAAACACAGAGTTACAGAGGGCAGGATTTTGGATGAAATGACCGGTGTGCTGTGACAGCAGGCTGTACACAAACTGGCAGCAGCCGTGGCAATTGCATAGGCACGTTTCATCGGTAAAAATCCTAAAGGTGCTAGGTTATTACTCTCATGCCTCTGTGACTCAATTGTGCTTTATGTCTTTGTGGATTTTTTTGTTTATTTATTAGGTTCATACCATCTAGGAATCGTAAGAACCCTCGGAGAAATAATGTATCTGTGATGGAAGCTCAGTTTTTATTTCACCCAGACCAAAGGCATTTCTCATTCATACACGCAGCAAAGAGAGTGCAAGATGCTGCTTCTGAGACAAATAAGGGCATTAATCTGACTAAATGCAGAAACCTCCATGCAAAGAATTGCCCAGGATCCCTTTATAATCAGTGGAAACCTGGTCTAAGTATTCTAATAAAGTCTAAGAGCCAATTCCTGTCATTATGCTTCACGTCTAAAGTAAGTCTGATGAAAACTTGCCCTAAAAAAGACCATTTATTCCTTGCCAAGAAAGCCTCCTTGACTAGCTGATATAGAAACATTATATTGTAAAATCAAATGAGACAAATCTTAGTCTGGCTGAGAGAATTTCTTAACGAATTTCTTTCAGTAAATTAAAGAGGTCAGTTGTGACTTGAGCTCATGGCAGCATTCGTGCCAAGTCAAGCTGTGCTGATGGTAGATAACGGTATGCTAAAAAGGGAAGTCGCATCAATTGCATGAAATGAATTTTCAGGTGAGAGGGAAAAAAAATATTTACACTGCATAAGACAGTACCGTCCCTCAGAAATCAAGCCATGTTCTAACTTTAACCTTACCTAGTAAGAAGTAGGGAATAATGTTTTAAAAATTCTTCAGGACTAATGATGATCTGCCTGGGAATTTCACGTCATCCAGCCAAGCAACATGGTGTGAGAGTAGAAAGTACATGTTTGTGGTGGAAGGGAAAATATATGTATCAATGTTACAGTTCTCTTCAGTAAATGCATTTTGAATGAGATTAATGCACAGAAACACTTACTGGAAGCATATAAACATTCTCAACTGCAATTTTAAATGTCATTGTTGTTTATCAGAGATTCTATTCTCAAATACTTTCCTCCTGTCTTCAGATCATTTCTATAAGAGTTCTGTAAGCAGAGAAGTTGTGTCTAGAAATGACACAGGTAATATTCACTAGAAATTACAATTATGAGGTGATATTCATTGCAGTGAACACATTTGATTCTAGAAAAACCAGGGAAACGACAGTTTGCTCTGCTCCACTGTCCAAAGAGATGCCTAGAGTTAATGTACAGATTCAGGATGTCATTAGAGTGATCAAATTTACATGGTAGTAGCAATGTAAGGCCCAGCCCCCTGTGGCATTAACTATAATCAAAATAAGTGAAGACAGTTACCTGCAGAACTGAAGAACAGGACATGAAGTGAAGGGAAATACATTTTGTTCAACAAACCTTCCCTACCCTGGGTATTGTTTTTCCTTTGGCATTACTGAGCCTCCACACACCGAGAAGGCAATAAACAGAAATGATTCTCCCCCACAGGCTCTCCAGCTGCCCGCTGAAATCTCCACTTATTCTCAAAAGACGGCTCCGTATACCACCGAAAGGATTCTGTTGCGTGTCAGAGTGATGGATCTAGAACGGATGTATGGGAAAGTGTTCTCACTTGGGTGAGTGCTGTAAAACGGTAGGGCAGAGATAAATCAGCTACCCGATGCAGCAAACCTTTCTTGCTGGGGAGCAACCACACAGCTTCTCAAGCAGTGGAAGTGGCTTCTGAGAGACTCGCATTGTTCTTTTCACACCGTACCAGCGAATCGTTCTGCCTGCTCGGTCGCTCCTAGCTGCAAGTTCCACAAAATGTGGAATTTCTCAAACTCTGTGTGCATTTTATGTGCACACACACAGAGTCTGTGTTTTACACACATGCCCAGACGCTCGCTCGTATGTACACACACGGCTCTAGCCCGGAGCTGTTCCTTCTGCCGCTGTTGCTGTAGCTGGAAGGGCTACATTAGCATTGAGCCGGAATGGGCCGTTACTGCTTCTGGCAGCAAGAATGAGACAGATCTTGAAAGCTCAAGGCACAACCACCACTCTTGTTTGATGCGCTGTATGTCAGTTAATGCAAAAATCACTGTAAATTATGGGAGAAAAAGAAAGATTCCTCTTGACTCTTATTTTCTCAGTATTCTGTGTGTTTGACACACCAGTTCATGCCATGTAATGATGGGAAGATCTCTTTCTTGCTTGTTTTTCTATCTTTTCTCTTTAGTTACTTAAGCCAAAATCTCAGGACATCATCCTAATGGCACTTTCTGCATAAAGGCTATTCCCTTGGAATGCCCTGCTGAAACACCTTTCCAAGCAACATTCTCTGTGTTACGCCGAGATGCTGCCTGTCTCTGACCCCTTTGGATTGTATTTGCCTTACTGGTTCCTTGCAGGACCACTCTCATATACGGTGCACTGCACTAATGTGGCCTACACGTACTGGTGTGAGAATGGAGGCATTCAAACAGAGAAAAAACTGCTTTCCCTTTTCCTTTGCTTCAAATATTTGAACGAGTCACCATGGTTTTGAAGTGGACATAAACCCCAAATCCTCACTCTATCTTGAATCCACATCTTCAGAGGATTCTATGTGAGTAAATCCCTGTGTCTGCGTGTAGAGGTGGATGCACCCCACTCTAACTGTGAGAGTGTAGCATCCTCGGCTGTTCAACTCAATCCAAGGACAGATATCGGTCCATTTCTGCCCTTCTACTTCCCTTCACTGTGTTGAAACCACCTAAAACCCCACAGCTTCTCTAACATATCAAAGGGAAGCCATAACACTAATCCCTTGTTGTCTTAGAGAAGGGAACGAACTTCAGCAGGAAGGTGGGCATCCAAAGTGTCCCTTGTCTAAGGGACAGCCTACCTGAGCAAACTAACGACTGCGATACAGGGCTGTGAGCTACTCACGTGAGGGACAGCGTAGAAATCAGTTATTCAATTCACATCACAAATTAAATCAGAAGTTATTTTAGTTATTCAGAAAATAAACTGACAGAATACGATTGGAATGCGGTTTTGTTAAGTTTTGTTTAAAGGACTGAGAGTTTTTGATATTTTTCCCACGGCTTAGGGACAAACTTATTTAGAAAGCAAAATTTTCCAGTTGGAAAACACGTGCATATATACATGCAGATGCACACATGTCTGCACACATTTCTATGTATTTATACATACGTATGGGTACACATTCATGGAAACATTTGCTAGAAGCATCAAAAATCGATTTAATTATGCAAAATTCTGAACATCCGCTAAGATTATTGAGTGTCTGTAACTTCCGCTGCCTTCAAGAGGGGAATAAAGATATTCAGCAGCTGCATGTAGGATGCAGCCCACTGCCACTGCTGCATAAAGCTCTAAGAAATGTGCCAACATACAGATCTCACAGTTTCTGCTTAAAGTGGTGAGAAAATCAATTCTGGACCAAAAGGGCTAGAGGCAAGAGGAGAAGATGAAATGTGACTGACAGAGAGACAGCATCCAGTAATGCTCAGTCAAGCGGAAAGGCAAAAGAACACAGGAATAGTAAAACCCATCCATTTTGGTTTTAATTGGGAGGGGACGTAGCAGGCAGTTTTGGTGCCCTAGGCAGCCCCTGCTAGGCAAAGCCTATAAATGTTAACTCTCTTCTCTTCTGAAGCAAAACATATATAGGGCTCTTTATATTTAACACTACGCCATAGAAAGATTGGACTGTGATTTCCTGTGACGTTAGGGTGAAATGAGGTTGTCAAATCGAGTCAAAATGAAACAGCAGCAAAATACTCGTCTGCTTTGCGGTGCTGAGGTGGTTTTTTAAGTCAACGTCCTGTGCCTTTGCTTCTCATTGCATTTTGCCCTGCATTGCCCTGTTGTTTGCGGTCCTCACTATTACAAACACGAGCTACCTCTAACAGCGCGAAAGGCAAGGCTTTTTCCCTCAATCTACTTCACGCTCTGAAAAGGAATTAAAGTCCCAGAAAGGAGCAGGAACCTAAGATGGTGGCATTATAATCTCATCTGTACAGCTTGCCTGCCTTCTCCACGGCTTCGGTTTAGCCAGCTGTGAAACACATTGTCTGCGGCATCCCCTACGGGCCTACGAGGGACCGGGGGATTTAATGCACGCTAATGTATTTGGCTGAAATAACTCCACAATTATAAACTGGTGGTACTGCAGGAATCAGAGTGGAAGCATTTGAAAAGAATGTGAGATGGAATGGGAAATCTCTTTTTTTTTGTAGCTTTTTTTCTTCTCTAGTGTTGTCAGGAATTAAAAGTGACTGAGGAAAAGAAGCAAGTGACAGAGACCTAATCAGTACTTGGAAATGCCAAGCTGAAGAAGGAAACAAATCTTGGCCCACCCTCCATCGTAGAAAACCTTATCTTCTGGAGGCACTGTTTCACAATAATCCTACATACCCTGACCACTGGCAGTCGTAGTAAAAATATTTTGGTCTTCCTTCTTTTCTCTGGGTTTTTTTTTTGGTTTTTGATCACATTTGTTTGTGGTTATTTTGGAGGTAACAAGTGAGGAAGGCAACCTCTCATTCTTGTCTGACAGCAACAAAACCAGCTCCTTAGCGAAGCGTGCCCTTTTGGGGGACTGCCCGCTCGTTAGGATTCCTGAGGCTTCGCGGCAGCTTCGCTCCCATGCAGATGAGAGAGCTGCAGGGAAGGCCAGGGTAACGGAGAAAAGAATTAGGAGAGCTTAAGCATTACCGAGGCAAGATGGGGAGAGCTGGAAGCAAACCAGAAGAGCTTAGAAGGCAGGCAGCAGAAGAAGCTTTGAATGTAAATCCTGTTAACTTTGACGGTGTGAGCAGTGGCCCTTTACACAGGAGTTAGCAGAGGAGATGCTTCCTAGGGGTTGATTTCTGCAGAAATCTTCCTCTGTGCAGATTAGTTCGGTGTTCTGAGGATCACCTGAGGAGGCCTTCACACCATGCATCTTTCAAACCATACTGCCCAAGAGGCAGTCCGTGACCTAGGAATAGGAAATTAAAAAAAAAATAAAAGACTTAAAGTTTTGTACAAGGGATTTGATTTCTGTGTAACCATTTGCTTATAATTAGCCAAACAGCAGCAGTCTCCTTGAACAGGTTTCACGGTCTGACCAAGTAGGAGAGCGTTGCAGGACACGTACAACTGAGAGCACCGAAGTGCCGCTGAGAGCACTAGTCTTATTCACGTACTCACAAAACACCCTGCTCAACTCATGCCGGAGCGACGCCGAGTAAACTGCAGGTTGGTGTTGTCAGCGACACCAGCACTGTCCGGCGTGACAGAGCTGTCTACCAGTTGTAAGGCTGTCGGACGACCTTAACTCTTCACGGTACTCCTTGGTTTTGCAGCTCCTCTCTTATGACAGGTTGGTCTGCCGTAAAAAGGTGGAGGAGCTAGAGAAAGCTAAGTCAAGCTCATGTAAAAACAGTACTCCCCAGCCCACCAACTAAACCGATGGCCCCGGAATCTGCGGTGTTCCTGGGTGGTGACTATTGTGAACTCGGGGTTCATGTGCAGAGCTGTGGCAGTTCTGCTCATGAGCAGACAAAAACAGGAAAGGCATGTGTGCATGAGAGAAGGTATTTTCTTGTCCTGTCCATTCATAGCAAGACAGGGCTGTAGAACATATTTGTCTTCTTGCTTTCTTTGCCGCAGGCTGTACTGCTGTGCTTCTTGATTGACGTTTTGCCCCGGGCTTGTATGCATGGCAGTCATGGAAGCACGGGAGAAGTTGGCAGTGCCAGAGCGAACACTTGCTGTTTATTAATTGTCTGAAACATTAGGGCACTTAAAGGAAATCCAGGAAACATTTTTTAGATCAATGAGTAAGGATGAGTGAAGTTGAAATGTGGAAGGAAAGGAGTTAATATAAGTGTAGCAAGATGCCCTTGGAAGCCTTAGAGGGGCATTTTTTTCCAGTAGAGTAATTATTGACATCAGGCTCTGAGTCAGCCTCTGACCACCCCTGTGTCTTGAATCCTGCCCACCTAATTTTCTCCTGCCGCCTCAGCTGGACTAGGGGTGGATGTTACTGTTTGTTCTGAGCAGTTCTTATCTAAGACGTCTGTATGAGGGGAGGTATGCAAATGTAAGTGATTATTCTCCAAACGCTTGGCCTGACAGCAGCAAGGAGAGAGCCACCGTTGGGGTGCAGTTCAATGAGACGTTAACAGAGCGGTGGTGAATGTAAGTACAAGCTCAGCTGACAAAAGGACTGAAAATGTGGAGCGTGCTGAACCAAAGGTTGAAATAAAAATTTTTGATCAGTGTTGAAGGAGTCATTAAATAGCGATGTTTTCAAATATATGCTTGTGTGGAGAAGAGGGTCCTGCTCTCTGTTCTGCAGTGACAGGATTTCCTAGTCACAGGGAAAAAGGATGGGTGAGCAAAGTCATGGCGTGGCTATGAAAGGTGGGCTGGGGTCAGGGAATACATTAGGATATTGTACCACTTTTTGAAGCAGCAGCCCGTCACTTCACTTAATGCAGAACGAACTGAAAAGCACAGCAATTTGAAAAAGTCAGAGTTATCCTAGTAAAAAAAAATACAGGGCTTGATTGACAAGCTTGCTTCTGTAAGACCGCTGTACAACGTTTGGACATCAAACCTTGCAAGCTCCGTCAGTCCATGAGCAAATGGGGTACCTGTGCGTACACACAGCCGTTCTGACGCAGTTCCCTACCGCTTCCATACCCCTGCCAACAAGGACACCGACTGGATGCGAAAAGCAGGGCCTGGTTTCATCTTTGAGAGCTGTTAGGCGCGTACGAGGCATGCTGGTTTGGTGATGCTGGCACTGCTGTCGTGTCTGGGACCTGGTGGCACCCTGAGACCAGTGCTGCTTTATCTGCTTCAGTCTGACACCACAGCACTGGTACTCTCGTAGCTTCCAAAGGGCTCAAAGCAGCCTGGGCAAGGACCTGTGGTTTGTCTCCTTTTCAGAGGTAAAAAGCTGTGAAGGAACAAAGTGTGCTTCCCAGACCCAGCCCAGGTCTTTGGGTTCCCAGCCCCATACAGCCTCCTGGAGCTTTTTTAAGCTTTTTTTTTTTTTAAGGGAAATTATGAGTGTAAGCAGGAAATATAGTTCTGCAGGAACTATAGAAAAGAATATTGGCCTGAAGAAAGGAACGGATGTGGGGTAAGAAACCCAGGCCAGACAATGAGCCAGTACTTGTAATAAAAAGGGACCTGCTGTAACCTCCTCTTGTCCTCACCATTGTCATGCAGTACAGCTGGCCAGGGTGCCCTTGAATCCTTGGACTGTGGTGAGGTGCGAGTGGCACGGTGTTCCTCTCTCCTACCCCAAGAGACACAACGCTGGCCTTCCATCTGTCTCCATGGGCCACCAAATACGTTTCCAGAGAGGTCTCACCTGAAGAGAGTGGCGTGGAGATGTCAGCATTGAAGTGTGTTTTCTGCAGAGCAGCGTTTTCTGCATGCTGGAGAAGATGACAGACAGCAGGAGGGACGGGAGGGCAGAGCCATCACCCTTCCTGGGTGGCTGACTTCTTTCCCTCCAGCAGAAACGTCTGCGGTGGTGGGTCGACATGGGGCACGTGCAGCTGCAGTCTCAGCAAGGACAAACGTCCCACAGAGAAAACAAACACAGAATAAAGCTGGGTAAAAACGCAGCCGACACCACATGAAGCTAATCACCCTCTGCAGCTGTTGGGGCCTGGAAGGCAACCAAATAAAAGGCTTTTAAGAGGTTTTGCTTTTGGCATTTTTCCTCCTCTACCACTAACCTGCTTCTGAAAGGAGGCCCCCGCTTTCTGTCAGACACAAGGCAAAAAAGGTCTGTGAGTGCATGTGCAAAGCAGGTATCTAATTGGCATGCAAAATCAACATAATTGCCAATGCAAATTGAATCATTGCTGCTGAAGGTAGCTGAATTCAATCATAAATATGTGTGATTTTGGGAAAATCTATACAGTGCCCAGTCTGACCTTTTGAGGATGTCAAGGGACCTCTTGTCCTGCCTACGCCTTCACTCCATGAACGGCAACCCGTGGCAGACCTGTGTACGTACACACACTAACGCACACCCGAAATATCCTGATGTGCTTTGCTACCTGTCAGAACAAATACCCCCAATGTCCAGTGGATGTTTAAGACAGATACCTCAAATCCGTTTGGTACTGCAGGTTGTACAAACTCAGTTTGTTCAATGCTCAGCAACATTTCTCTATGAACTTGTCCATTTGTGGACCTATGAGTCCTGCTCAGCCTCCCGCAGCAGCAAATGCCACTGCAGTTATGTGTTGTAGGAAATGGTTCTTCGGGTTCTCTGAGCAATGCACCCGCCTTTTTGTCACATTTGCCCCTTTCCAGTCTTCTGATAGTCACTCAGCAACGTCATGCAATCTCTAAAGCCATCCTGTCTGTTCAAGATGAATGCATTTTGGTAATGACTGTTCTACGAACCCTCCAGTGTGAGATCATTCCTTAAACAAGGAATTTCCCTACAGGACTTGTAAGGAAAGGCTTGAGTCTGGGAACCTCAAAAAGTGGCTCTGTATTGAAAAACAGTCAACAACAGGGGGGGTTTAGCTTTTCTTTAACAGCTACTCTTACACTTAACCATTAGCTGTAGTAGGAATTCATCAGTGGTCACAACCAAGTAAGAAAGACTCATGGTCCATCAGAGAAAACAGCTCTCATGCTCTCCACCAGTCAGAGGAATCAGTTTGGGAATAAGCTGCTTTCTCCCACATAGACATCTTTCTCAACTTCAATACTAGGAAGCGTTCATTCTGTTTATAAAACATGCATTGTCTTCCAATGCCTTGTGCAAAGTGGCTGTATAGTCAACCAGAGAACACCACAGCAAACCTGATTCTGCCTGATACATCTCCTGAAAAAGTAGAGTTCTTGTCAAAAGATCCAACCATAAACCAGAGTAACGCATAGTGGGGATGCCTTTAGACAGCATCATGGAAACGACTGTTAGTTTCCATGTTTTAAACTACTTTGAATTTTTTGTTTTCTCTTTAAAATGAATTGCGCTTAGAAAATGTCTTAGGGTGCAAGGCACAGCCCAGGGTTTTTTCGCTACCATAGCACATAATCTTCACAGTCAGGATGCCTTGCAGTGTTACTCCTCTTCCCCTCTTTTCCCTAAGATTTCTTCATGTCCCAGCCCAAAGTTAGAAACGTCTGCGGGGTAAAGTGATGAGCTGGTCTGTGCTGGAATCCACATGGAACCAGCATGGACATTACTGGGCTTTGCTGAGCTTCCTTGACCCGGTCCTTGCTGCCTAGCCACGCCAGGCACACAGATGGCATGGAGTCCCTTGTCCATCCAGTACTGCTCCACCCAGAGTATCTTGGGCAAGGATGGGCCTTTAGCACATGTTGGCAAAGAGGGAATGGAAGAGGAGAGAGAACATCTGTCACAAAGCACCAATTCCTTGTGGGCTTCTTGTTGTATTATGCCCACACAATACGTGCAGTTTTACACAGAAGTGTGTGGTTTTGTAACTACATGGTTTAAAGCCGTAGGGAGTCCATATAACATCTAGGAGAATACCTGGTAGGCTCCATCGGTTGTTGAAAATTCACGCAGCCTCCGTGGAGCAGAGCTCGGACTTCAGGCTCTCGCATGACCAGTTGAACACTGCACTCGGTATCTAACAGACAAAAACAAGAGAAGAGTCTGTTCAGTAGAAAAAGAGAGAGAGAGTCTATTTGCTACCGTCAAACATATTTATTGATTGACAAATATATAAATTGAAAATCAAAATTTAATTTAGCTAGAGGAGCACAAGTGCACATTTTCCATGCATGAGAAATGCTGGTATAAATCAAACTTAAACCTGAACCCCGCTGTTACTTGAGAATAACTGTCCAATATCTTTTTGATCTGCAGTCAAGAAGCAGAAGGAAAATAACTGTGCCTCAGAAATAAGGCCATTCCTCATTATTTTCTTGTAAAAAGTGCATTTCATTGCTGTGCATGTAACTTGTTTGATAAAACAAAGAAATGCAATAATTCTGCACTCATTTATTTATTTATTTTGGACTTACAACTAGTATTTTGCAAAAATTAGAGTAGGCTTTAGTTTTTCAGATTAGTCTCTTGAGTTAAACACTTACTAGTATGAAAAACTGTCCAAAAAACATTAAACAATGCTTCTGAATACGAATCATTTCATGAATATGTAAATCATGCCTCAATGTGACACTTGGCTTGCCTGAGAAACACTGATAGACTCAAAAAAATTAAACTCCATCAAGGATGAGGACAATTTAATTTAATACTTTCCTAGAGTCGAAGACAAAACTCTGAATTTTAATGGCTGTATAATATATTTCAATTCATAGTTAAACAAAATATCCATAACTTGCTATAAACATGGTCAAGGGCAAATAGTTGGGGGGAAAAAAAAATCAAGATCAAGGCGAGGAGCAGATTGAAATGAGGTTGGCATGTTCATTTCCAGCAGTAAACAAACAAAGCAGCTTTGGCTGTAGCGTCCCGCCATGGTCTTTGGTGCCGAAATGTGCCCAGCATGGAACTATCCCACTGGTGTCGTCAGGAGAGCCTCCAGCAGGCTGGTCCTGTGCACGGAGCCATGGGATGTGAGGAGCAGGTTGAATCTGAACATTGTGCAATTGTGTTAACACAGTACAGGGCTGGGGCTGATAAGCCCAACGCTTGGCCAGTCTAACGAGCTTGGATCCATGCCACGCCAACAGCAGCCACTCAGATTCCAGTTACACTGGAGAATGTGCGCACCTGCCTCAAACGCCGTTTAAGAGCTTGTACAAGTTTGTCATCAGCACCCAGTCCACTCCTGTCTCTTCCCACCTCCGTCTGCCAGTTCCATTAAAGCCATTTAGAAAGTCTAGGGTAGCAGTCAGGTGGTCATCATGCCTACACAATAATCAAATGCCACAGGCAGAGGGAGGAGAAAACCACCACACCAGGCCAGGGGGCAACCACTCCTCTAGGTCAGGAGGGTCAGTTTGGTCTGTTGGTTTGGAGATAATGAGGAGAATGCATTTGTTTTCCAGAAGCTGGACATGGGCAGCGCTCCAGACAGCTGAATGAACGTGCTCTCCCAGGACAGGCTGTTAGGAGCACAGTTGTAGTCAGTGGTCAACCAGTGGATCGTAGCCCGATTATAAGGCAAACTGATTTCAGGAAAAGAGAGAGAAAAAAAAAATTGAACTACACTTTTAATTATTTTTCAGAAATTAATGGACCAGAACCAAGCGTAGTGGTCAAATCTCCCTCAAGCTCAGCTTCTTTCTCACTGATAGATATCGGACTTCATTGTCCAATGTGCTCCCACAGGAAGCAGCTTTCAGAGCTTTCACATCCATGGAATCCGTTTGAAAGTATGGAAAATTACATTTTCCTAGTCAAGTCTTGTTGCACTCCGAGCCAGATTCGAAACTCGGTCTGGGTGGATTATTCCTGTGCTCAAAGGCGTTTGTATCTTTCTCAATTTACTGGTGGCTGTGTGATTCTGTAATTCCCTTCCCTTCATCTTGGGAGTCGCTACAGAGACCCAGTAAGATGCAGATGTATTTGCAAGAATTGACGGGAAGAAAGGCCAGATAAGCAATGAAATGTCCTTCCTAGCACCAAAAGACAGCTGAAACCTGCTCTACACAGAACATTCACATAGAAGAACATTCACAGAGAAGGTGTATATTTAAACCAGATTATACTCATGCCTAAAATAAGCATAAGCAAATTCAGACTGCTTTTATCCCCAAATGAGTGTCCAACAGAAGGCCTAGCCTTGGGGAACCACTGTGGGGCTCCATCAGAGGGGCAGATATGTTAAGCAACACCAAGCAACCACTGCTTTGCCTTACCTGGGGCTACTGTGAAGTAAAAACCACCACCAGTACCACCAGCAGCAGCTCCACATTCTCTCACTGAGGTTTTTTATAGCTGCCTCTGCACGCTCTGCGTGGTTGTGAGAACGGGGGACTAAATGACTTGGGTTTGTATTCCTTGGCATTTTCTGTAGCTGTTTATCTCTGAACACTTGCATCATGTTATCATCTTGATCTGGACTTGTCCCAGTGCCAGTGTCTGCAAAAGGCACAGCACAGCAGAGAAACCGGCCCAGTAAGGTGCATACAGCTGGTGCTGGGTTATTAAACTGGGCTGATGCGCAAGTCGCAAACAAACAGTCTCTCCAAAGATGTCCGGAAACATCTAGTGGCTGCTAATGGGAAAGGGTGATAGACAATTTTCCTCAACATTAATTTTCCACATTGGCGTTTGGCAAAGAGAAAGTGGGAATTCAATGCACCATTCAAATCTTCGTGCTGAGCATGTCATTTTAAGCCAGAGGAACACTTTCTATGAATGAAATCAGAGGCCATTGCCTTTTTGCACTCGATATTCTGAGCTGGAATTTCAGACCAAGTGAACGGTCCTTTCCTGGGGGCTGCATGAGGGTGATTTGGTGCTAAACCGGACACACAGATGTTTGTGTTTCCCTGTCACCCCTTTGGTTTGTTTGGTATTAGCACAAACGCACGTCGGTGTCCGTTACATTGACTTAACAAAGGATAAACCTGAGATGCTCTAAGCAAAAGATATGGAAGCTAGCAATGCTGGTTCCCTTTCTAAAACACGAGGGCCCTCGCGCTGATATTTGAGAGAGCGCTTCGGCAGCAGACAGCGGGAACTTGGAACTGGGATGTACAGCAAGGGATTTTTATTCAAAGGTAATCAAATAACCCCACGCAATCAGGACATATCAACTGCACATCGTCTCTGTTCAGATGGAAGTGAACCCAAACATTGAGGTGGTGAAATAAGTAAATGTAGGATTAGGACCAGAGGATTGCTTCTCTTTTTAGAAAAAAAATACACAAGGGCCTTGAAAGCAAAATGAATTTGGAAATTTTTCCAGTTGATAGGCTAGAGTTTTCCTTTCACATTCATTTAAATATAAGTGGAAAAACCCTTCACAGACATTGTTCTCAGTCTAGGTGACCAGAAAGCTTACACAGATAAAAGCTTATTGCTTTAAAATGACATTGCAGGGATATCTGATGTTAGTATTTCGTTTTCAGTACGCTTTCTGTGGATGTAGTCAAGTTGTTCTTGTATCCTGCTTTTGACCCTGTAAATGTTGTGTCTTGAAAAGAAGAGACAGGCATTTCCTCTCTAAATTACACAGGACTGAAGAGCATTTTAAAATTTATTTTTTTGTCAACTGCCTATAAAGATTTTGGCAGGCCATATACCATGGAGTCGCATATCAATAATATGAATAAGGTTATGTGAATATGAAGTGAGTCTCTTCCATCCTCTATAAAGACAAAGCTGTTCTTATTTGTGGAAGTTACTGCTGAAGCAGCTGAGATAAGTCAATCTTCATAGCTTGTGGCAATGTATAAATAGTTAGTACAGCAAAATCTATTTATTTGGAGCTGTGAGCCAAAGAAATGTGGTGTTTGGGTTTTTTTTTAATGGTAAGAGCTGCAAAATAAAGACACAGTGCAGCTTAGCTCAAGCACTTGTTGGAATGAGAAAAATGCTGATGGCACTTGTGAGCAAACCCTTCCCTCAAAGCACCAGTCCGTACAGCAGTGCAGGCAGATGAACCAAAGGCAGACAAAAAAAAAATTCTGGAGAGATAATTGCTGAAGCGTAGTGATAGCCAGACGAAAGCTCCCTCTCTGTGATGAACCTCATGTGTTGTAGAACTAGTCACTCGGGAGATCTCACTCCGCTACCTACAGCCAGCTGTCACCAGGCAAAGCACAGGCTAAATCTGCTGATGGGCAGAAGAAAACGAACGCTGCTCTTTGGGAAGACAGACGCCAAGCTTTGAAGAGCTTTTAAGTGTTTGAATCGGCCCAGACGCTCATGCTCTGACACAATAGTGTCAGAGACAAAATACATTTCAGGACCAAATTCCAGGGAAGCAGCTTCACCTATCGCCAGATGACATGCAGGTATACCAGCTGGATTGTCAAGGGATTTGAGGACTAGGGGAGGAGGGGCAACAAAAAAGTACTGCTGGAATAAACCAAGGGCATTTCGATGCTCATCAAATGTGTGCCAGATTTGACTGGAGGGCTTGGCTCTGCTTGTCTCTTAAGACCAAACTCCCAAGGTTTGTCTAGCTTTTCCTTTATAAAAATCATCTCCTTAAAATGGTTCGACTGGACAAGGCTCTGACCTCGCGTTGGCAGTGTAAGTCTAATGCGTCTTCCATTCGCTTTGGAAGAGTACCTTGGATTCACACCAGCGTGCCATCAAAGCAAGGACACAGCACATGGTATTGAATGCGGTGCTGCTCTGTAATAAACAAAGCACTACAGATACCTGTGCAATCCAAAACCTATTCAAGACGCTTGGTATGGCATTTCACAGTAAACTGGTAGGTAATTTAGAGCATGAAGACTGGCAACTCAAATCACATGCCATGACTAAAAGGGCCAAAGGCCCAGAATTTAATCAAATACCAGATGAGAAGTTTATCTGAACTGAGGTACACCTTTCTCATCTGTCCATGCCTGACAGTACGCTAAGATAAAAAATGTTACTTAAAAAACATTTGCCAAGGTGTTTACCTGAATGGCTTCATCCTACTGCTCCAGCAATTTATTTCTCACATTTCTCACAGTACACCTGTGTAGCTGTAACTATGTGAGGATTATTGAAACATTGATGGGTTTGGGTTTGTTTTCTCTTTATTCATATTGCTGTTTATTGAAGAAGAATGAATATTGGTTCAGATCAATCTAGGTGATGGAGAAAAGGAGGGGGGGGGGAAGTAATGCAATACAGAATTCACTTTGGAAGCATAACCTGAGCAAAGAGTCCCAAACCCCTGAGGCTGTATTTTTATTCTCTTGGGGTATTGCCATTATAGCGAAAAGTGGATGCATACATGCTCAAGGGAGGGCAAGGGAAGGACAGGACACATGCACTTTTTCCACTTTAAAACCCTGAAAAGCTGCAAATGGGTCATTTGCACCTGCTGGATAACACCAAGAAAAATCTTCGACTTTCTCAAATCCAGAGCACTAAAGAAATAGTCCATAAAGGTGGCCAAAGATGATAGCTGAGTAATTTCCTAGGGTTATTTTTAGGATGTAAGATGGAGACATTTTACAGAAAAACTCAGAGAGAGAGTTTAGTTTCATTTGTAATCATGCTGGGTTGTTATCTAAGGGGAAACAATACCTCATATGTGCAGCTTAGCTCTTCTCCGAATAAAATGGAAAATTAGAGACCTGAAGGCCACCACAGCGGAGAGGTTTTAATTTCATTATTAGATACAAATCCAAGTGCATTAGTAGTTTCTTTTGATATGGTTGTTTCAGAATTAAACAAGTGTAAAAAGAGAACATCCTTGTAAAAGTTTTTAATTAAGAAGGCCATGTCTGAAATAAAAGAATGAAAAGAAAATTTTGCTGAGTTCTCTGAAAAGAAGGGTTAGGATGTACATACCCTTAAAATAACGACCAAGCAAGAAGGAACCGCTCTTTTGCTGCAGTCTGAGCTGAAGTTACAAAGCATAAAGCCTGGAAGAGGATGGGTCACAGGATAAATGTGGGGAACGGCATTTTAAGTGACTGCCCTAGAGAGCCACTGAACGACTACAACCCTTTACAGTCTCTGCAAAATGAGAATACGCTGCTCAATGTCGTGATAATAAGCAACAAAATGGTAAATTATCTCCAGAAGGTAACATACCAAAAGTAGCAAAGGATTGTAAAACCAGTAATGCTGGATCTGAATACGACACTGTTGAAGCCCAGTGTCCACACCCTTTGTGACTGTTCAAAAAAAATCTGCCTCCAAAATGCCTCTGGCTCCAGAGAAGTTGTCCTAGCTTCTCTTTGAGGAACACGGGCTCAGTTTCTACACATGCATACACACATATATATGTATATATCAAAACTTATATTAATGTTCCAGAAAATGATGGTCTTGGAAAAACAAACAGAACCATTTTAAGAGGTACTCTGTAACTGTGCTTCTGGTGCTTCTCTTGGACAGGGAAAAAAAAAAAATCAAGAACTATTTTTCTTTCAGTTACCAGCTATCTGCTCCATACTGCTCTGTACAGCTCCTCCACTCCAAAATACTGAGATACATTCCCTTTTTAACAACCCCGAGCGCACCCACATCCTTGCAAATCCATTAATGTCAGCTGCAGATGTTGAACTGCCAGTGGTGCTGTATCTAGCCTTACTACCGTCATGTAGATAATTAACCTTCAGACTGGAAAAGGGCCTATTTTTTTGTTTCGTTTTGGTTTGGTTTTTGGTTTTTTTTTCCCCACGCAGGCTGTTTTGAGCATAATTTAACAGAACATACATCTAAACCTGCTGTACATTAACTCCTAAACACCCTGCCATGAATTTTGTGAGTTCTGCCCGTCTTGTGGGGGGTGATGTATCCCATTTACAATACCAAGTGATACCCTTCATTTGCCATGGTTAAAAAGCTTTTGGAATTATGATTAATTAGCACATGGAACATCTGGGGATGATCAAGTCAGCTACAAAAATTGCATAAAGAGTTTTCTCTGTGCCCATCTCCTCTCAGCTTTAAAAAAAAATAATAATAACCACACCAGTGACCTAAATGAGAGTTTAACCAGTGCCTTCCTCTCCAGTGATCCATAATTTCCTATAGTGGTATGTCCCTTTGCAGGTTACTGACATAAGCAGACCAAGGGAACTGACCTCATTTGCTATCTGCTGGCATTTGCCCTGTCAAAGAAGAAACTCTTTTGATGGTATCTAGACTATAACAACTCAAACTCAAGGAATTGTTTAAAATCTTGATGTAAAAATCAGAAGAAGAGCAATTGTATTTGTTCACTCACATCTAGTAACTGGTCACCAGTTCAGAGAACTCTTTCAGACACCAAGTTTTGCCAGGATGCAGAAGAGTCTTCCTCATTTCAGACTGGAAGGAGAAGCAGCACATATCCACATAAACAAAACTGGAAAACACCACAACATGATCCTCTGTCCTCTGGATTGGCTGGGGTCAGGGACAACCTAAGGGTCTAGACACTGCTGTTAGAAGTCAACTGCATCCCTTAGCAGCCATGTTGTTCTAGGGGAAGGTCTCTATTTCAAAATAGTCTCTTTTTCATCTGTATACAGAATATAAAGAAGATTTTTCATATTTGGATTCACCCTTACATAATATAATTCTTAATTTCTAGTCAGCTTGCTGAAAATTGTACAAAAAACCACCTATATGAGTCAGATTTTTGTTTTGGAGGAAGTAAATTTTTCTTTTGACCTCTAATCTTTCCCATAATTTCATTCTAAAAAACCTAGTCTTGTGTCTGTGGAACTAGAGCAGAGTTGTGTAGCTTGAAATAAAGACAAACCTGGGCTGAGGAAACCTTTACTCTTTTCCTTGCATTTAATATTTTAGCCAGCTTCGTCCATCCGTACAATGAAGAGAGAGAGGATGCAGTTGTGTTTTATGCACTATAGGTTGATTCTTTTCCTATTTGCAAGTTATATTGCATGATACTTTTAGCTATAACACCACTCAAAACAAGAAATACTCCTACTTTTGGAGTTTAATGAATTTCCCTCCTGTGCTGATGTGAGGAGGAGGTAGGAGTGTGCCACAGACTGAGCGCAACTTCCCCGTGTTGATGCAGGTGACACAGGTGGTGCCGAGGTGGCACTGCTGGGGACAAGAACAACGTGTGGACCCGTACACTTCCGTCTGCCTCACTGCAGAAACTGTTTCATACACTCAAACAACTTTTAAACAACTGAAACAACATTAAGAAATAGAATTTATGTGCTTAATTTCCTCTATGGTATTTTGGAAGGTCTTACAGACTGTTACCCTCTCAAATAAAATGTGCATCACAGGTATTGACGTTTAATATTTGTGTGGCACATGCAGTATGTTCCTTTTCCTAGTCTGGAAAACTTAGAAAGTTAGAAGATACTTAGATAAACACTGTAAGCAGATGAGAAGTCAAATCAGTGGAATCCACCCAGCATATATTAAAAAACCCCATTTGAAATCACAAACACAGTGCGTATTTATCCACAGAAATTATTCCCATTTAATCTCTGTGTAGGAATAACAACAAAAAAGGGACTTCATTCCAGCTCTGAATATGGGCATGGAAAATTTCGATGTTACTAGGGAATGGTATGTTAAGACACAAAGCACTTTGGGATTGTTTATGTGGTGAAATGAACATAAGGTCCATTGTCCTTTCTTTCTGACTTTAACTCATATATTTAAATTATTTCTCTCATATTGTGCTGCACTCTTCAAAATCTTTTGAAAGGAAGAACATTGTTAGAATATGCCAGATAATAATAGAACCACAAGCAACAGTCAGTGAAGGGGGTGCGGGTGGGCAGGAATAGAAAAATCCCATTGTCTAATTATTACATCTATTCACCAGACTTGGGAAGATGTCAGAATATTTAAAAAAACCTTCATCCTAACAGCATTGCTGTAATTAGTGAGCTGCTGTAAGAACTGGAGAGACAAGATGGCAAAAAGCGAAAAATAGATGTTATTGGGAATTGTCCATTCAGGCTCCCAAATCCTTTTCCCCACTGGTCCCCAACGGGGCTTCGCAGCTGCTTGGACGGGAGCAGAACGGACAGAAAGAATTAGGAGAGAGACTTTGGAAAAGGAAGCATTTCAGAGAACTTTGATGGAGCTCAGCCCGTTTCAAAGACAGTAAGCAGGCGGCAGAGCGTTGCACTAGCTCTCGTGTAAGCAGAAACCGGTCCTCAGATAACAATGAAGTTTCTTCTGCCCTCCCATTGGGATGAGTTTTTCCCGGCAGAGAGATAAATGATGATAAGATTCAGCAATAGCAATCAGTTTATCAGCGATCTCTCTGATTATGGTTCTATGATTAATTCCCAACCCTTGCCAGGCTCCATGGTCTGTCATGAGTTTGGCACTGACACTGTAATTCTTAAAGCCCATCTACCGGAGCTAAGTGATTACGTGGGAACCTCGTAAGCTTTCATTAAAGACTGTAAATTAATTTCTAGCCATGACAATTGCAATTTTAGAAGTTTGAAAGCATGATCTTTAGAAGTTGCACTCCCAACAAGTCAAGTAGTATTTTTTAAATTATTAGAATCTGATCTCTAAGACACGCATGTTGGAGAGTGGCTAGTTCAGGGTTTTGCAATTCAAATACTGATGCTCTTTGGCTGGACCACACCATCGAAGATGATCTATTTTCCTATGTCTAGATGTAAATTAAGTTATAGAATACCAATTATTGAATTTATTTTCATTTTGAAAACAGTTTCACACTTGTAAGTCTAATCATGGTACTTAAAAAATTAAGTTAAAGCTAAATATGAATCAAAGAACCTTTTACACGTGGATAGGTTATTGTGTAATGTGTTACGGAGTGGCTGAACAGAATGCATTAGATGATTGGTTTTTTTCTCTTACACAAGGTGTCCTAACACAAACACGTAGGGCCATTGGAGGACTTCACTCAAGACTGGATTTTGGCTCACAGGTCTGCCAGGTTACTGGTGTAACCCTGTGCAAGCTGCTTCTCATCCTTCAGCCTGAAAATGGAGACCACCCTGTCTCTCGATTACTGCTCACCTTTAATCACTACACTGCACCTTCTCAGGGAAAAGCACTTTCTTCTGCAGATGGCAGAGCTGACAGAGCATTTAGTCCTTAGTTACAGCTGCCATACAAATAAGAGATACACTTGTACGGGCATTTGCACACCTGCTACATTTTTTAATAAAGAAACTGAATTCAGATTCACACGTAATTTTGCCAGAAAAAAAAAAAAAAAGAAGCCAGAGGAGAGCAGATAGTGACTCAAGAGGACGTTCCTTGAATCTTAACCATGATTTTGAATAATACTTTTACAGTCTTCCAAATTTTTGTTTGCTATTCCTTAGAGCAAATATTTACAGAAATAATAGTAAGATCTGCTGGGAACAGCATAAAATATTCTCAGCGTGATATTGCAAGAGCAGTAGGAACTTCCTCAAAGCACTTGTGTATGTACCTCCAGCTAAAGACTGATTGTTTACACTGGAAACAGCCTTATTTAGGACTTAAAAAAAAATTCATCATCACAAGGCAATGCAGAAAATAATACTGGCTTGAGCCTCCAGTGAGCAGGAGAACGTCGCTGTGTGTGCGTTTAAAAGAGCGCCCTGTGCTGCAGCCTTTGGAAGGGCAGCGCCCCGCGTGTAACCCAGGGACAAAGCGTTTTTTATGGGCTGTGAGTTGCAGACATCCTGCCACGCACACACAGAAATACAGAATTCCCACGTTCCTGACACCCGTGGAAATAGGCCCCCGCAACGAGGGCTCTCAGGGGTGGCAACAGAGGGCGGAAAAAGAAGTACTGAGAGGAGAATCAAATGCCACCCACGAGAGCAGCAGCTCTGCAGGTCTGAGACTGCAGGAAAACTTGCAGTGCAATTTTGCCGCTGAACTATTGCATTTTGGGACTGCAGCCTTTGCAATTCTTGCTGCGGTCCCTCGGCCTGCTCCGGCGTTCGGGAGAAACCGCCGTTTGCGTTTCTGAACCGCAAGTCGGTCACGTTTCAAGTGTCCTGTGTGGCTTTCACGAGGTACGGGAAAGCTGGTTGGTAACACACGACACAACACAGTTAACACAGGGCCCAAGATCTAAGGCAAAATAGACTCTTAAGTTTGAGAACACTTTTCCGACGCTCCACTTTTAAAGCCAGAATGCAAAGATGTAACTGTTTCCAAATCTGGTAATTTTTTCCAGTCTGCCTGTTTTCATGCCTACCTTACCTACCAGTTATTCCCGTTAAGAAATGGATCCTTTTTCAGCTTTTCGTGCCCTACATGCGTTTGGTCCTTGGTGTTTGAGGTAATTGGGCTGAAAGTATTGTGTGCTTTTCTGTGAGCCTCTGAGGGCGAGAGCTGCTGAAACTATCTGGTGTAGGACATTTGGCAGAAGAGGCAGTGGGCTGCTTTAAGGACAGCGTTTTAGTGCGAAGGCTTCAGAGAGCAGACGTGGTCCTGCAGCTATGAAATGGTGATACGACAGCCCCCAAATGGGTGACCTCCTGTGCGTCTCCCTCAAAGCGGCAACGAATGTAGGGCCCATGCGCACTGAGTGTGATAATTTATTGAACTGAAGTTTTTTCTTGAAGACAATGATTACCGTGAGGTTGACAGTTTCTAACTTCGTTAGAAGTTGCAGCTGCTGCTCTCGTTGTTCTGATCAGTTACCTTGAATTGCTTTGCAAAAGACAATTATCATTACAGTGTCTCTATCACGAGGAGGAAGAGGCTCCTCATGGCAGAGCTGAATTAGAAAACAAAGTAGAGCATGAAATAAGGGGAAGAGAGTGCGTGTGTCAGAGGCTGGAGAGAAGCTGATCACACCTTCCTGGACTCAAGCATTTTAAGTAGAGGCTATCACGCGGAAAGGCAGGAAATGCTAGAACAAATGATGCAAGTAACCACTAATAGATGCTAACGCTAATCAAGTGAAATGATCCTGTAGCTGGTAAGAAGGATTTATTTCTGATAAATTACCCTAGTTTTGGACACTCCCCTACACCTCCCCTCCAAAAAACCACCAACTGTCAAGTGCCTGGGGAGCTGCAGTGCCACAGGCCGGTGATGCTTCAGATCCCTGCACATTCGGCCCATTTAGGAGTTTGAGTATTGTCCATGTTTATCAGCTGATGCCTTTTCACTTGGGTCTTCATGAAAGAAGCAGGAGGTGCATGGCAACAAGGGATACACAATCTGTGAGGTGCAAGGCTTGGCATGATATCTGAGCCAGTTTCTCTATTCATTTCTTCTCCCCACTCCCAGTATTTGACTTGGAGACAAAAAGGAAAGATGCATGCCTGGTTTGGTGAGGTTAGTGTCTGCTGGAGTAGAGAACAATGAGTTGTTTCAGTGGGAAGTGAGACACAGTGAGAAGCTGAGCTGTCTAGAGCATCAAGACTCTCAGTCCTTGGTGGCAAAGGCATGTTTTCTGCTGGTGATATTAAGAAGTCAGCAATGCGCATCTGGCCTTTGTCAGGAAAACTCCTCCGGGCTGTAAGTTCCCATAGGTAGAGATAAAACAGCATACCCTGTTCTGTGCCTCTTGTCTTTCACCTGGACTCTTCCCTGCTACCAGGGCTTTGGTATGATTTTGCAGTTCGTGCCCACCACAATGGTGGTGACAGCTGTGGCTGTCACAACATGAACTACGGTGTGTCTCTTGCCTGCCACGGGCTACGCAAGAACGCAAGTGGCCGTGAAGCAGGAGCGTAGAAGTGGCACAAAGCCATTTATTTCATCACTTCTTCTCCTTTTGGATGGGCGAGAGATCTAGGCCTGGATGGAAATTTTGATTGAAGTCAAAAGAGAACATGAGGGCAGACATTCTGTGGGTGAGCATAGATAAAGATGGCATTGTGGTTTGGGCAGTCATTGTGGATTGTGATTTTACTGGATGCACTTTTAAAACTCTCCTGTCTTCTTTCCAGACACTGGCGGAGGTTTCTTAAGGAAGGAGAAGATTATAGCAATCAGGGATGCATAAGGCTGTAACACTGGACAACTTTCTGAGCACTTGAAAAGAAAGAATTGGCTGTTATTTAGGTGTAGAAGGTAGAGAAAACTCAGATGTGGAATGAATACATGAAGAGAGAAGCAAAAAGGAAAAAGGTCACCTTTTTTGGTGAAATTTAGTAGACTGACAGGATTAACAAGTGTGACTGGGGACAAGAATAACAGGAGAAGTTTATGAAGTTTATTCTCTAGGCTAGAGATTTGAGACACATATTCAGGTCCCTCAGATGACATACTCAAAAACGGAGCATTGCATCTGTGCAGAAAGAGAACTGGATGTAAGAGGAGGCAGCCTAAGGAATTACAGATGTCTTCGGTTTAACAGTTACTTCCACGGTTAATTTAAAGTAAGAAGGATGCAAAATAGGAGGTTTTTGGTGTGGAGCATGCCACCACACTGGTCGTTCCAAACAAATTACACATCAAAGACACCCATCGGTTCAAATGAAAAAACCCTAGAAAACTGCCACGGTGTGCCATGACATGCTGTGAACGACCAACATCACAAGCTGCTGCTTCATATCCCAGAGCAATCAGAGGGAGAAGCAGAGCTGTAGTCTCTGTGTTTTGGTCAAGAAGTGCTCTTTGTCTGATCTTCCATCCCCAGAAGGAGAGAGATAAGACTACAAACAACTCATGACTTGTCTTGTACAGGTAAGCACCTGATGCAGAAGGGTTCAGCAAACACCATAAACCTGAAAAATGGCTCAAGTCTCTCCCAGACCAGTATTAGCAACAAATGATATATATCCTAAAGTCTTCTACAATTTCTCTTTTCTTTTACTATTTCTCTTATAATTTCTACAAC